>CAUYLZ010059018.1:0-42632 GCA_963573645.1 Pithecia hirsuta
CTCAGCAATTGCATAGCATTTCACAGGTTTAAATAAAATATTGGTTGGCTGCTTGTTTGTTATTTTCATCCCTTATTCCTTCCTGTCTCCATTGTTAAGCACAATTATTGACATAAAAGAGGTTTTTAATACCCATTTTTAGTCTGCATTCTAGCCTTGGCAATAGAACAAGAATCCCGTTCTCTCTCCCTCTTTCTCTTCCTCTTTCTTTCTCTCTTACATTTTTTTCTTCTTTCTTTCACTCTTTCTTCTTTTCTCTCTTTTTCTTTCTTTCAAAAAATTTTTTAAAAAATTAAAAATGTTAATTTTTATCTTATGCCTTTAAAATTGCAATATTTTAACCTTATACCTATGTTAGTTAAGTAGTAATGCATACTCTGTACATATTTTGGAGATACAAATGGAAAAATTTCTTAGTAATGGAGTACATGATAAAAAGCCTGAAGACAAACTTGTTTAAGCTACAACTTCTACTGGTACTGCTACCCTAGTAACCTCATTTTGTATCCTTAATGCCATCCTAGCTTTCATAAAGCTGTTCTCCACTTAGTAGGCAAGATGGTCTTCACAATATGCAGATATAGTTGCATGACTCTTCTACTTAATAAGCTGCACACACACAGGTCTTTAATATGGTCTACAAGGTCTTTAAACTGTGTGATGTAGCTTTTTAGGTCTCAGTCTCATGTCTTACCACTCTTCCACCTGTACTTTTTCCTTTCTGTGGGCTGCCTTTAAGTTCCTTGTACTAGCTGTGCTCTTCCTTTTAAGCTGGCATTACACATGTTTTCTCTCTCCCTGCGGCACTTAGCCTATCTCCTCCTTTCGCAGTTTATTTCCTAAATATCCTTCAAACTTCAATCTGAATGGCAGGTCCCTCAGGGAAGCCTTTGGTCATCTTCCTGGCTGGATCTCTCTCTCTCTCTCATACACACAGACACAATTACAAACTCTTAATATAATTCTGTGTATTTGCCCTTTATTGAACTTATCACAGTTGCCATTTTACTTTGATTTGCATGAGTATTTGCAAAGGTAGTCATACTGACATTCAAATAGGTGTTAAGCTCCTTGGGGACAGGGCCCTCCTCAGTTTTTGTTTATTCTGTTTTCTCGGTGCTTTGATACACGAGTAAGTGTGATGTCAGAGAGTTTGGGTTTCATACTAGGAAAAAACAGAGTCATTGGAGGTTCTACGAAAAATAGGCAAGCAGTGATGACACGTTCTAAGACTTGGGCTGTAGAAGGGTAAACTGGAGGCTATAGTTGAGTGAAGGATAAAGACTAGAGCCAGGAAGATCCGTTAGAAGGCCACTGTAGATACAAAAGATGAGGACCTGAATCTTTCCAGTTCAGATGGTCTTGCCTTTGGTGGGTGTTTTAGAGACAGAGTTGCTGACTATTGTCAGAGGTAAGACAAAGAAATCAGAGATTACTTGGAATATGGGGCTAATAACTTTTAGGCCATTCACCAAGTATATGAATATTAGACAATAAGCAATTAAAGGGGGTAAAGGAATCTTCATTTTATTTTACTTTTATTATTTGTACAGATGGGGTCTTAATATGTTGCCCAGGCTGGTCTTGAGCTCATCGTGTCAAGCAATTCTTTCACTTTAGCCTCCCAAAATACTGGGATTACATGTGTAAGCCACCATACCCACCCTGGAATCTTCATTTTAAACAGAAGTCACAAAAGTGACCTCTTGCCTACTGCTCTAGTTACAGTTTTTTTAACAGCAGTACTGAGATGCAATTCACTTACCATGTAATTCACCTACTTCAAGTGTAGAGTTCAGTAGTTTTGAGTTTATTTGTAAATCATCAACTCAAAAAGAAACTGTACCCTTTAGCTGTTATCCCTCTTTCCTCCTTCCCACCCTTAAGCAACCACTAATCTACTCTATCTCTATAGATTTCTCTGTTGTAAACATTTTATATAAATAGGATAATGTAGCATGTGGTCTTTTGTGACTAGATTCTTTCATTTAACATCATGTTTTCAAGATTCGTCTAAGTTGTAGCATGTAGCAGTACTTCATTCCTTTTTATGGCCAAATACTATTCCAGTGTATGGATGTATGTCACATTTTGTTTATATATTCATTAGCTGTTGGGCATTTGAGTTGTTTCCACTTTTTGGCTATTATGAATAATGTTGCTATAAACACTTATGTAGAAGTGTTTGTGTGGACATATGTTTACATTTTGTTTGGTTATATACCTAAGAGTGGAATTTCTGGGTCGTCTGGTAACTCCCGCGTTAACTTATTTGAGGAACTAACTGCCAGAATGTTTCCAAAGTAGGTGTACCATTCACATTCTCACCAGGGTTCTGATTTCTCCATATCCTTGTCAACACTTGTTACGTCTGTCTTTTTTGATTCTAGTCATCCTACTGGGTGTGAAGTGATATCTCTTTGTAGGTTTGATTTGTATTTCCCTGATAACAAGTGTGAGACATCTTTTCATCTCCTTATTGGCCATTTATATGTCTTCCTTGGGTAAATGTTTATTCAGGTTCTTTTCATGTTTTTTTAATTGGATTGTCTTATTATTGAATTGTAAGAGCTCTTTGTAATATACTGTGGATACCAGCCCCTCAGAGATAATCATTTGCAAATATTTTCTCTCATTCTGTGAGTTGTCTTTTCACTTTTTTGATAGCATCCTTTGAAGCACAGAAGTTCTTAATTTTAATTAAGTCCGGTTTATCTTGCCAAATCCCAGGTCATTTAGATTTGGCACTATGTTTTCTTCTAAGGATTTTATAGCTCTGGATTTTACTTTTACAGGTCTTTGGTCCATTTTGAGTTAGTTTTTTTATATGGTATGATATAAAGTCCCAGCTTTATTTTGCCTATGGCTATTCAGTTTTCCCAGCACCATTAAGAGGACGCCATGTAATGGTCTTGGCATCCTCTTGGAAAATCAGTTGACTGTAGAAATAAGTTTTTAATGTTTCTTAACAGCAAAACTATATTTTAGCTTTCTTACTAGTTGGATTGTTCTTTCACAGACAATTCTGTAACTAAAGGAAGATTATGCTTGTTTTTAAGTAGGCTTTTAGGAATATTTGTGTTATTTTAGTGCTACATCTTGTACTCAGACAATTTTGAGAAATGCATGGATTGTACATATGGAACAGCTGTTCTGGTTATGAAAATTGAATTTGGAAAGCCATGTTTTACTGAGGGTGACATTTTGGTTTCTTGCTATTGATGCTTCCTGAGTGCTAGCCACTATGCTGTTATAGGGCTTACATGGAAGTATATGACCATCTCTTCTTCAAGTTGCTAATTTATATAAAATATTGAGAGAAGGGAGAAGGAGATAGTAAAATGATAAGGAAGTATTCATATGGGGTTTTTTAGTCTATAAAAGTGGTGGTTTTTTTTTTTGTTTGTTTGTTTTGTTTTTTGAGATGGAGTCTTGCTCTGCTGCCAGGCTGGAGTGCAGTGGCATGATCTCGGCTCACTGTAACCTCCACCGCCTGGGTTCAAGTAATTCTTCTGCCTCAGCCTCCCAAGTAGCTGAGGCTACAGCCACATGCCACCATACCCAGCTAATTTTTGTATTTTTTAGTAGAGATGGGGTTTCACCATATTGGCCAGGATGGTCTTGATTTCCTGACCTCGTGATCTGCCCACCTTGGCCTCCCAAAAAAGTGGTATACTTCTAATGAATAAAGGTTATGCAGCTATTTTCACCTAGTACACTGTCTTCAGTATTACCTTTAGTTTTAAATGAAGTGTTTTCTTAAAACTAAGAATTTTAAATTGAGTTTACTTTCTAAAGGGCTCTAAATAAGGATATGACTACAATGGATGCTGCTGAAAGAATTGAATGATAAAGATTATTAGGTGGCTTAATACTTTTTGTATTAATCTCTGGGAAAGTCCATTATTGATCACAAAATTGCCAAAGCTGATCAGACAGGATCATTATATTCTTTCTGTGCTTTTTCAAGTACTTGAAGTGTTTTTATGTAATTTAAGCATTCTTCACTAATTAACCTTTCTTTTTTAGTATCACTTTGTATAATATTATGTTCCTTTTTCTTAGGAGTCTCAGCAGTCCAATTTTGGCCCTGGAGAACAAAGTGAGTATTTCTTTCCCTCTTGGTTTTTCAAATTAAGCTATTTATTGAACATTCAGTTTTCATGGTCATACCATATATAATTTTAGTAATAACTTTACATGTCATATCCTTTTTCATTTTTCTTTTTCTTTCTTTTTTTTCTGGAATGTAGTGGTATGGACGTAGCTCACTGCAGCCTCAATCTCTGGGGCTCAAGTGATCCTCCTGCCTCAGCCTTCTGAGTACCTGGGACTTTGGGAACATGCCAGTATGCCTGGCTGATTTTTTAAATTTTTCATAGAGATAGCATCTCACTATGTTGCTCAGGCTGGTCTCGAACTCCTGAGCTCAAGTGATACACCCACCTCACCTCCCAAAGTGTTGGGATTACTGGCGTGAGCCACCATGCCCTCATATCCTAATTTTTATGATCTAATGAGTAGTAATGGGTTGAGCTGAAAAACTGTTATGCTTTAAAAAAATTCAAGAACTGTAGGTTATTGGAGATCAAAATACACTACTTTTAAGTATTTGAACTAATAGTGAACACAATTTGATGGGCACCTTGTAAACTCAAGAGTCATTCTTTATTTTAACTTCCTTCATGAAGATACTTGGTTCTATGATGGTAAAATGCCAAACAGGAAGGGGTCATTTTATTTAGCTGACCATGGTTCTTTTCTTCTTATGTTTGTACATTCCCTGTTTATTCTTCCTTCATTTTCTGATCTAGGTAGAAAGTCTTCTGTCTGCTATACCCTCACCTTTGCCCTTACTCTTTTGGCCTGTCAGAACTTCTAGGGAAGATAGTCCTAGGGAATTCCAATATGGTCCCAAGAGATGGTGGTTGTGTAGACTGAGAGTGATAAGATCAGGAACCATTGCAAATGTGTGGGCTTCACCATACACCTCGGTAACAAAATAGGTATTCTTTTTGCCAAGAGCAGTAACTTCTTAGTTAAGGTAGATTGATACTAGTCATATATTTTGGGAAATGAAAATGTAGAACTTTTTGATCCTTGATTTGTTATTTTCAGTGATCTTAATGAAGAGGTAAAACTAGGAGAATACCTCTTTTGATATGTATGCTTTTCTTTATCTGTATATCCATTTCTTAGTTCCACCATAAAGGCTGTGGCTACAGGAAAAAGGGACCTGCCATTGTTAATATGCAGAAAATAGCTAGATGTAGGCCAGAAAATTTACATTTTCTCTCTTCTTTTTATTTCCTTTTTCTTGGCTTGTTTTTTCTAGTCATCTTCTTTCAAGAATATTTTGTCCTTCTACTCCTCTCCCATTCTCTTTCCTAAAAGCTGTTCACAAATGGGATTATAAGCTGCCTCTATTCATTATTACTTAGTGTTTTTCACTTTGTTTTAGAGCTATTTCTATATCAGCATAAAGCTCTAGCTCATTCTTTTAGCCTTAAAATTGTGTTATAATATGAAAGTATCTGGCTGGGAACAGTGACTCACGCCTGTAATCCCAGCAGTTTGGGAGGCTGAGGTGAGCAGATCATGAGATCAGGAGTTCAAGATCAGCCTGGCCAATATGGCGAAATCCCGTCTCTACTAAAAATACAAAAATTAGCTGGGTGTGGTGGCGGGTGCCTGTAATCCCAGCTACTTGGGAGGCTGAGACAGGAGAATCGCTTGAACCCAAGACGGAGGTTGCAGTGAGCCAAGATTGTGCCATTGCACTCCAACCTGGGTAACAAGAGCAGGCATAATTTATTTCACTATTTATCATAATTTATTGCCGAGAGCAGTAACTTCTTAATTAAGGCAGATTTATACTAGTCATAAGGTATTTTGGGAAATTATGCTTTCTTTATCTGTATATCCATTTCTTAGTTCCACTTTAAATATTGATGAACTTTTTTTTTTCCAGTTTTTGCTGTTATAAACCATGCTATGAAAACATTCCCAAGTGTGTGTGTGTGTGTGTGTGTGTGTGTGTTTCTCAAGATTATACCTGTAATGTAAATTCCTTTTATTAGAATTAGTAAGTCAGTTAGCAGTATAGTTATAGTATGTTACCAGATTGCCCTCCAAGAAAATAGTATGAGTTTACAGTCCTACCAGCAACTTGTATGCATGCTTATTTCCCCTGTAGTCACCAGTATCTCATATTTTTGGGCTTGAAGGTGTTACCTGTTTGGTGGATGAAGAACTATATTTCATTGTTTGATTTACCTTTATTTGAGGGTAGATGTTTTATATAGACATTTTACAGTCTAAATAGCCACACTTTAGTTGCTCACTTCATTGTTTTTGTTCCAGAAAGATACAATCCTTCTAAAACTTCAAATGGACACCAGTCTAAATCGTAAGTTTATTGCTTAATAAGTTTAATGTTTATCATTTTTTTAAAAGTTACCTGTAATATCTGGGTGTTTTGGTTTGTTTGTTTGCTTGTTTTAAGATGGAGTCTTGCTCTGTCACCAGGCTGGAGTGCAGTGGCACAATCTCGGCTCACTGCAACCTCCGCCTCCCAGGTTCAAGCAATTCTCCTGCCTCAGCCACCCAAGTAGCTGGGACTACAGGTGCACGCCACCACGCCCAGCTAATTTTCGTATTTTTAGTAGAGACAGGGTTTCACCATGTTGGCCAGGATGGTCTTGATCTCTTGACGTTATGATCCGCCTGCCTCGGCCTCCCAAAGTGCTGGGATTACAGGCGTGAGCCACCGCGTCCGGCCATATCTGGGTATTTTTAACAATACTTAGAAATATTGAGGCTGGGCAAGGTGGCTCACACCTGTAATGCCAGCATTTGGCAGACCAAGGCTGGTGGATCTTGTGAGGTTAGGAGTTCGAGACCAGCCTGGCCAATGTGGTGAAACCCCTCCTCTACTAAAAATACAAAAAATTAGCCAGGCTTGGTCACGAGTGCCTGTAATCACAGCTACTTGGAAGGCCGAGGCAGGAGAATCACTTGAACTTGGAAGGCTGAGGTTGTAGGGAGCTAAGAGTGTGCCACTTCACTCCAGCCTGGACCACAGAGTGACACTTGGTCTCAAAATTAAAAAATAGAATAAATATTGATCTTTTAAGGCATGAGCATGCAAACTTTTATGTAAACAGTCAGATAGTGAAATATTTAGGCTTTCAGAGCAACATAGTCTGTGTTTTGACTGCTCAACTCTGCCACTGTAATATGAAAGCAGCTGTAGACCATATTCCAGCCATTCTCTTGATAACAAGGTGGCAGGTTGGATTTGGCTTGTGGGCCACAGTTTGCCTGCCTCTGCTCTGAAATAATTTCTTTTTTCTCATCTGAGAGTTGTATGTATATGTTTTTGTGTGTATATTCCTAATTTGTATTTAATAAAGAAGTCATAAAATAGAAAAAGACATGAGTTTTCTTTAAGCCAAGCCCTTCATTTAACCACTAGATTAAGTAACAAACATAGTTTGTACTGTGAGTTTTCTTATTTTTATTTTGTTGGTAGATCCTGGAATATATTTTTAAAAATGTAACAGGGTAATGTATTGGATGAAAACAAATTCCAGCTTAAAAAATGAATTCCAGAGACTGCAAGTTAACTCAGTGATTAAAGTTCTAAAGAAACAGTGACTACAGTGCCAGCTTTCTATGCCACAGTCACAAACTATACTGTGATGACCCTAGCCTGGTAGCACTTCAGCTGAATGTAAGAACTAAGAATGAAAATACATGAACACAAGAAGCACCCCCCACCCCACTGAAAAATTCAAATTATATTCCTGTTATATTTATTTGTATCTGAAGAACTGCTCTGTACTTACATGTTTGTACCTATCACTTTGGTTGCTGAGGGAACAAAAGTGTGCAGGGCCTTGTGCAGTCTGGTAAAAGCTTTGACATATTCACATGTGTAAACAAGTTCATTGAGCTGCCATTATTAAATCATAAGGACCGAGAGAATTCAGAGTAAGTACATTCCTTAGAGGAAAATCAGTTATAGAGATAGATATACTAAGCCCTTGCCTGAAAGAAAACTCTTTTTTCCCTGTTCCATTTAATTGGGCCTCTGTTAAAAATCATCTGGTTACTTTATTTCAAGGTGATCTTTTATATGTAATATTTTGAACTTAGGGTCAGATACAGAAATGTAGGTTAAGCTTTGATGGAGAAAGTACAAGTAGTTATTAGAGTGAAAGAAGATTTCCTTCCCGCTGTTTGGAGATAGTGATGAAATTTTAAGAAAGGTAATGGAATTACTGCTAATGAGAAATTAAACCTTTTTCTAGTTGTAGTTCTCCCTAAGCTTTGTATTAATTTTTCCTCCTATGTAAAAAGACAAGGAATGTTTTGTGGGCTATGTAGAAAATTTTAAGTTTAATGGTTTTGATCTTACATCTTTAATTTTACTTTCAAAAACAAATTCCAGAAACTGTTAGCTTTTAGTATTTGTGTATGTGTTTTAAAGGAGATTCTGAAACTTGGGAGGTTTTATTTTTGTTTTTGTTTTTGAGACAGAGTCTTGCTCTGTCACCCAGGCTGGAGTGCAGTGATGGGATGTCAGCTCACTGCAACCTCCAGCTCCCAGGTTCAAGCGATTCTCCTCCTACCTCAGTCTCCTGAGTAGCTGAAATAACAGGCACTCCCCACCACTCCCAGCTAATTTTTGTATTTTTAGTAGAGACGAGGTTTTACCATGTTGGCCAGGCTGGTCTCAGGTGATTTGCTCGCCTCGGCCTCCCTAAGTGCTGGGATTATAGGTGTGAACCACTGCACCCAGCCAGAATGTAGGAGTTTTAAAAACATATACATAGTCATTGCTGCTATATAGCCAAGGCTTTTACCTGAAATTTTTATTTATAGAGGGCAATTTCTTTCATAGCAAGGCATTTATGAAGTAAAACTTTGGCTTAGGAAACTGTTCTGGTTTTCACAGTTACCCAGTTGTCAACAGTTACACCAACCTCTCTTTGTGGAACATAGGGTACAAAGAAAGAATTGCTTGATGCTTTCATTTTGTCTTCCTTCTTTTTAGGACTTATATCTCTTTAGTGGATTGTTGGGTATGACGGTGTTAATTTTTAATAATGAATATGTGTGTGCACAATTAGGGAAAAGTTAGAGATTACAGAAGTGAATATGAGAGTTTATGGAAAGTTGCTTTTGTTTAATTAGAAAAGGTGAATATTTTATTCATGGGAAGGTTAGAGCTTATGAAATGGTTAAATTCCTCCATTCTCAATTTTGAGACTGAATCAAACCAGATAGAATAAGACTTACTGGTGTTTTGTTTTTCGGTTAAATCTTTGGCTGCCACAGTGATTGTTTCTAGAATTTAGTACTTTGGCATACCCTGTAAACTGTTCCAAAAATAATAATCCTTTCTGCCTTTTCTCTCTAGTATGTTAAAAGATGACTTAAAACTAAGCAGCAGTGAAGACAGTGATGGGGAACAGGTGTGTCTACTATTGTATTATTTTGCCAGTCTCATAAGTATTTTCATTGTATCTTATAAAAATGATAATTGAATAATGCATTTATTATTGAAAATAAGTTTCTTCTTATAAGCTTTCTGACACTGGAATGTTGTAGTTTTCCTCTCTGTATTTAAATCTCCATTTTTTTCTTATATTTTTTTAAAAATTGGGTTTTCCTCACATTTATTATGGATCAGAACATACTCATGAAGCAGTAGATCACTGACAATAATAACTATTAACAAAGCTTTTGATCTTATACTGGCAATTCAGTTACTCTTTAGGTAAAAACAGTATAAGTGTTAATTAAGCATTGTTGCATAGATTAGAGAATCCAGTTTTTTTTTGTTAAAAGTTCAGATATTATTCACACTAGGCAAACAGAATACTGTTTATTCATTCACGGATTCCTTCTTATGCTTTAATTTTAGGATTGTGATAAGACAATGCCGAGGAGCACACCAGGAAGGTGAGCATCCTTTTCTTTTCTCTTTTATTGGTAAGAGTTGGATCAGCCTGATAACATTGTAGGGATATAATAAGTGTTCTTATAAGTAAATATCAGTTTTGATGGTGGTTGTACAACTCTGTAAATTAACTAAAAATAATTGAGTTATACACTTAAAGTAGGTGGTTTATATATTATACCTCAAACTGTTTTTAAAAGGTGAGAATTAATAGCTAAGTAGCACATTAGAAACTTTTAAAAGGAATTATTCATTTCATTTACAGTGAAGTTCTGGATTCATAAAATTATAACAGTCTAACAAATAGTAAACATTTTAAAGAGAGTTGTGGCTGGGTGTGGTGGCTTACGCCTGTAATCCCAGCACTTCAAGAGGGCAAAGTGGGCGTATCACCTAAGGTCAGAAGTTTGAGACCCACCTGACCAATATGGTGAAACCCTGTTTCTACTAAAAATACAAAAATTAGCTGGGCATGGTGGCAGGTGCCTGTAGTCCCAGCTACTCAGGATACTAAGAGAAGAATTGCTTGAACCGGGAGGTGGAGGTTGGAGTGAGCTGAGGATCATGCCACTGCACTCCAGCCTGGGTAACAGAGTGAGACTCTGTCTCAAAAAACAAAACAAAACAAAACAAAACAAAACAAAACAAAACAAAACAAAAACAAGAAAGTTGGTTGTCAGATTTGGATGTTTTCCTGTTGTCAATGTAAAATAAACTTTGGACATTTGTATGTTTCATCTCTTTTAGTAACTCTGAACCTTCACACCATAATAGTGAAGGAGCAGATAACTCCAGGGATGATTCTAGTAGCCACAGTGGATCTGAAAGCAGCTCTGGATCTGACTCAGAGAGTGAAAGTAGTTCCAGTGACAGTGAGGCAAATGAGCCATCCCAGAGTGCATCTCCCGAGGTGAGACAGAGAGAGGGGCTACCTTCCATAGGCCCTCTCAGGATTTTTGGTGATGTCCATTTAAGACCTGATTTAAATATAAAAGGTAAAGGAAAGAAGATTCCATATTCTGACAAAAAGAAATTGTACTGTGTACCTTGGAGGAAACATATGGTTCCTTGTTGTTTGAGGAAATTTGGTCTAGATTAGGAACTGCTTGGCATCATATTACAGGTCACTAAAATATTGTGTATATTTAGTTTGGTCTTTATGATTCAACATGGTAATTGATGTTCTGTAGTTACAAAGAATATCATGTTGATAAAAAGCATCTTATATAATACAATTTTAGTATAGATTGTTAAATTGCAGTTAAAAATCTCTTTGGGCCGGGCATGGTGCCTGATGCCTGTAATCCAACCACTTTGGAGGCCAAGGTGGGCGGATCACCTGAGGTCGGGAGTTCAAGACCAGCCTGACCAACATGGTGAGACCCTGTCTTAAAAAAAAAACAAAAAAAAAAAACCTCTTTGTACCTACATCATTTCTTTACTTTCTAGAATTAAATATTCTATATGATGATTTGTAATTATGCTTTTGAAATTGAATTCTTGAATAGGAATATTTGTAATTTAAAGGTCATATATAACATTAAGCTTATCTTCTCATTCAGATAATAAGAGCTAATAGTCAATACTCAGCCCTTTGCTTTGGTTCATAGAGAATCATGGCAAGTAAATGCTTTTGTTGCATGAGGCAATTGTAGTTTTTGTCTTCTTTGAGGTTATAAAGGAGGGAGAAAGCTTCAGTATCAACAAAAGCTTACATATTTCTCTGTTTTTCAGCCTGAACCCCCGCCAACAAACAAATGGCAACTTGATAATTGGTTGAATAAAGTGAACCCACATAAAGTGTCACCCGCTTCTTCAGTGGACAGTAACATCCCATCATCTCAAGGTTACAAAAAGGAAGGCCGAGAACAGGGCACTGGGAATAGCTACACTGATACAAGTGGGCCTAAAGAAACAAGTTCCGCTACTCCTGGACGAGACTCCAAAACCATCCAAAAGGGATCAGAAAGTGGGCGTGGGAGGCAGAAATCTCCTGCTCAGAGTGACAGCACAACACAGAGAAGAACTGTAGGCAAAAAACAACCCAAAAAGGCTGAGAAGGCAGCTGCTGAAGAGCCTCGTGGAGGCCTGAAGATAGAAAGTGAAACCCCTGTAGACTTGGCTAGCAGCATGCCCTCCAGCAGACACAAAGCAGCCACCAAAGGCTCAAGGAAACCCAATATAAAGAAGGAGTCTAAGTCTTCCCCTCGACCTACAGCAGAAAAAAAGAAATATAAGTCAACAAGTAAATCTTCCCAGAAATCAAGGGAAATCATAGAAACAGATACCTCATCCTCAGATTCAGATGAAAGTGAGAGCCTTCCTCCTTCCTCACAAACTCCTAAGTACCCCGAGAGTAATAGGACTCCTGTTAAACCCTCCTCAATGGAGGAAGAAGATAGCTTTTTTCGGCAACGAATGTTCTCTCCTATGGAAGAGAAGGAACTTCTTTCACCCCTCAGTGAGCCTGATGACAGGTATCCACTTATTGTGAAGATTGACCTGAATCTTTTGACTAGAATACCAGGAAAGCCTTACAAAGAAACAGAGCCGTCCAAGGGGGAAAAGAAAAATGTGCCAGAAAAGCACACGAGAGAGGCTCAGAAACAACCCTCAGAAAAAGTTTCCAACAAAGGCAAGAGGAAGCATAAGGTGTGTGAAGGGTTTTTGTTGTTTGTTTTGAAACATCAGAATCTGAAATGCCACATCAAAATCTGAAATGCTGTGGAGATCTCAGTAAGCCACAAAGTAACAAGGTGGGTCATAAGCTGTGAAGGAAAATAGTGGGTAAGTCCAAGGCCCAATTGAGGCTACATATGGAACAATCTCTTGAGGACTTCTTTGTTTCTGCCTGTGTCCTTCAGTAAAGCAGGATAGTTGCTAATGAAATAAGAAATGAGCCAGTGCTTTTTAGCGTGTGCTGGCCAGTGTAAAGATCAGAGAGCAGCATCTTGCAAACAGGCCTTTGCAACATTCTCAACATTTTGGTTGTAGGTGTTTTTAGTTTGGATATGTACCCTCCAGGTTGTTATAATCCCTATCATTCTTTTCTGTCTTACACCCAGACCAAGTCACACTTTTAACATAAGTAATACTGATTTCAGCTAAAAAAAATTGATTTACAAATTTTGACATATCCTTAAGAATTTCACTAATCTGCTGTGTACCTCTGTGCCCCAACTTCTTTTCCTTAACAAAGGTCAGAACTAAAAATACTGCTGGCACATAGTCAGCTCTTATCCCTAAATATCTCCAAGATAATTTTGGATGTAAAGGCAAATTTGTACATTTAAGTTTTCTTAGAGGAAATGTGAAAACTCACACATGTCTATGATTGGAGGATAATCATATAATGAAGAGATCTGAATCACTTAAATATATAGAGATGCTTCGGGAAAAACAGCCTTATCTTTTCAGCTCTAGTGAAGAATCTTTAGGAGAACGTAAAGTTGTAAGTAGTCTGTATCAAAGAATAATATAATTTCCCCTGATACCTGTATATGATTGTGAAAGACTAAAAGTTAAGCTTGAGTAGGTGAACAGATAGGTACCCGAATGGCCTTACCAAATAAACGTAGAACACAAGAACCAATCTAGTCGACCTAAGAATCCTAGATACTACAGGGAGAGTAGAGCACTTTCTTAAAATGTGAGATATTTTCCTCTCTCCTTTTCATAAAACCACAGTGCCATGTGCAGATGATATATATTAAGAGAAATTAGAATAGTACCTCACTACTTTTTAAATCTTTAAAAATTGAAGTTGTCCACATTATTTGAATATGTAGAAAACCAAAGCTTACTACTGTCCATACTATACCTAATGAGTTTTATTATGTTATGGTAGAATATTTACATTCTCGTGCCCTGATATTTGAAGCAAAAGGAAAACTTAGATTCATTTAGAAAAATAACATTGGCAGTTTATGGGCCCACCACTCGTGTTTTCCATCAGAAAGTTTTTTCAGTCTCTAGGCTGGGCTATAATCAAAAGTAAGGACCATAACAAATGTTTGCAAAGTTGTCAAAAAGTTGGAACTTTGAGACGGTGCTAGTGAGAATGGAAATGATACCACTGCTTTGAAACATAGTTTGGTAGTTACTGAAAAAGTTAAACATAGAATTACCTTTTGACCTGCAATTGTACTCCTAGGTATACATCCAAGAGAAATGAAAACATATGTTCACACAAAAACTTGTACTTGAATATTCATAGTAGCATTATTCATATTAGCCAAAAAGTAGAGACAACCCAGATGGCCATCACCTGATGAATGGCTAAACGAAATGAATAAATTATATGCAGTGTAATACTATTTAGCCATAAATGAGAATGCAGTACTGATCCATGCTGCAACATGGATGAACTTTTAAAATGTTACACTAAATGAAAGGAGCCAGTCACAAAAGATCACATATATTGAATGATACCATTTTCCTGAAATGTCTTGAATAGGCAAATCCATAAAGATGAAATGTGGATTGCCAGTGTCTGGGGGAGGAGGAGATGGGGAGAGACTGCTAATGGGTATAGAGTATCTTTTCAGGATAACAAAAATATTTTAAAATTCATTGTGGTGATGGTTGTACAACTCTGTGAATATACCAAATGTTATGGAATTGTGCGCTTCTAAAGAGTGAATTTTACGTTATGTAAATTATATCTTAATTATAGTTTCACAGATGCCACCCCTTAAATCATTACACTGAAAAGATGCCATCTTAGACACTGCAGGAAATCTGTTTTAGTCTATCTAAAATAGGAGACCTCAGCCTTAAAACCTAATCTTTTTCAATATTATTTAAATGAATTATTGTACTTCTCTTTTATTTTCTTTCTGATGTCTTATCAGGGATAAACTCTTTATGGGTAGCTAGTGCTGGAAGCTGAAGTTAGTTGAATAAAAATCAGACATAGTAGCCACGGTTTCTATTTTTCATCTAGAATGAAGATGATAGCCGAGCCAGTGAGAGCAAGAAACCCAAAACGGAGGACAAGAATTCAGCAGGCCATAAGCCATCCAGCAACAGAGAGTACGTCCCCAAAACATGTTGCGTGCTAGTGTTGTTAATATATGTATATCACTTGATACTGGGTACTTTCTAACATGCTCTGAGTGTTCCTTTTAGTAAATGGGTGTCATATAAATGCACACACATAACATAGGGCAAATAGTGGGAGCTTTTGCTTTTAGCTAATAGGGATGGGCAACATTTAAAATTTAATTAGTTCTTCCTTTCTTCATTTTTTATTGGGGGTAGGGGTGAGTATGGGGGGAGAATTAAAATAAAGCAATGCCACTTTCTGGTTAGATGGCAAACTTACCTATAATTTCCAAGAGACTAGTTGCCAGCTTATGAGTGGTAATCTCCTCATTCACCATTCATCAATTTGTTCATTCATTCGACCAATATTTATTGAGTACTTACTGAGTGGTAGGTCATATTTTTGGCACTGCATATACAACCACAGGAATAAAAACAGACAAGATGCCTACCCTCATGGAGTTTAAGTTTTATTTTGTTTTACAGAAATCATGTGTCCTAGTAATGAAATGGGGAAAAACAGATTTGTCTTGAAAGCAGACAAAGAGAAATGGAAAAATCCGTCACCTCTGTATCACTGTGTGGAGAAATGAGGGCATTTGTTTTATTTGGCAGGTCATCTAAGCAGAGTGCTACAAAAGAAAAGGATTTGTTGCCTTCTCCCGCTGGGCCTGTTCCTTCAAAAGATCCAAAAACAGAGCATGGCTCTAGGAAGAGGACTATTAGTCAGTCTTCTTCCTTAAAGTCAAGCAGTAACAGCAACAAAGAGACAAGTGGCAGCAGCAAAAACAGTTCTTCCACATCCAAGCAGAAGAAGACTGAAGGGAAGACTTCCAGTGGCTCCAAGGAGGTTAAGGTAAAGTGTCGGGGGCTGGGGCTTTTGAAGATCACTCAGCTTGCCATATGACTTCTCCAGGGTAACACTGCTTTGAAATTATTGTAACATCTCAATAAATATGTAGGCCTATGCCTTTTACCCTCTCTATATAATAATACTGATCGATGAATACAGTGATGTGAGACTCTGAAAGCAGTAAGTCAGCTGGTCACATGCACATTGAAATAAAAACCCCTGGGTGCAGTGGCTCATACCTGTAGTACCAGCTATTTGGGAGCCTAAGATGGAAGGATCACTTGAGGAATTTGAGTCCAGCCTGGGCAACATGATGAGACCCTGTCTCTAAGAACTTTAAAATTGGAAAAATAAAGATAGAAACCAGTAATTGGAAAAGTTGGTTATGGAAGTTTTAAAAATAAGAACTAAATGATTTTAGTTGCTAAGATCGAGTTCTTGTATATTGTTTGAAGTAGGCTTTGAGTTTCTCAGAATTAGACTTTACAAACAAGTTATATTACGTAAGGTGACAAAGCAATCATTTGCCTTTGATTCATTAAAGAGAAAAAAAATCTTTAGCTAAGTTAGCACTGTAATTATTTCTAATGATTATTCCTAGGATAGTCACAATGTTGGGGAATATTCTTCATGTTTATGGATGGAGATTTGGATCAAAGAAGCTTTTTCAAGGCTATACTTTAATTGACTCACCCTCAATTTGTTTACCAGGTTCTTTGCATTGCTTTCTAAACTGTTTACAAATTTACTCAGAAAATACCTATGATTTAGTAAGCAAAGGTTTGAGAGTTGAAAAATAAGACTGCTTAAAGCTATTAGTTATATTGATTAAATGTAGTAAAATTAAAAAATTTTTATTAAGATTATTTTAATTAACAACTTCTCAAATCAAAATACACATTTTTCTCTAGCTGAACAACCTCCTTCTTTAGTAGTTCAGTGTTAGCACAAGGTGTTTAAGACCTTGACTCACATTGGCCCTGCTTCATTCCACCAGTTCTCCATCTCCCTGCTGATGGTTTTTCTCCATTTCCCATCCTTTAACTGTAGAATTTGAGGCCTCTGTGCTTGCTTCTTGAAACCTGCTATTGCTTTTTTTTTTTTTTTTTTTTTTTTTTTTTTTAGAAAGAGTCTCGCTCCATCACCAGGCGCCAGGCTGGAGTGCAGTGGCGCGATCTCGGCTCACTGCAACCTCTGCCTCCCAGGTTCAAGCAATTCTCCTGCCTCAGCCTCCCGAGTAGCTGGGACTACAGGCGTGAGCCACCGCGCCCGGCCTGCTATTGCTTTTTTTTAAAAAAAATGTATTAAGTGAGCTCTCCTGCTCATTTGGCTTCTGCTGTCTCACAGGTAAAAATCACTGTGTATGCTTCTAACACACATTAGAAGGGAGTTTTGGTCGGGCGTGGTGGCTCATGCCTGTAATCCCAGCACTTTGGGAGGCTGAGGTGGGCGGATCACAAGGTCAAGAGATCGAGGCCATCCTGACCAACATGGTGAAACCCCATCTCTACTAAAAATACAAAAATTAGCTGGGCATGGTGGTGCATGCCTGTAGTCCCAGCTACTCGGAAGCCTGAGGCAGGAGAATTGCTTGAACCCGGGAGGCGGAGGTTGCAGTGAGCCGAGATCGCACCACTGACTCTAGCCTGACGACAGAGCAAGAATCCGTCTCAGGAAAAAAAAAAAAAAAGAAGGGAGTTTCTTCAAGAAGTTTGTCAGCTTCTTGAAAGCAGGGATTTATGTCTTACTTATTTTGTGTTTTATCTAGTACTTAACTTGCTGGGTAATGAAGAAATATTTGTTGGATCAAATGTAGTCATTTGGGACTCTTGTTTTCAACAAAATATAAAATAGGTCCTTACCACTTTGATTTCAATAGCTCTTGGGACTTAAAGTTATTGAAGTTAATATTTGTTAGTCTTGACAATTTCCAAGTTAGGCAGTGACATTTGAGTTTATTAGAGAAAAATCTGTAATTTAGTTAGGAAATATGCTACTTTTTATTTTATCAATGAAAGAAAAATTAGATCTGGAAAACCAACATTACACGTAATTTTTATATAAGAAAACTGTGTTTAAATATCTGGAAACTTTTATTTTCAGAAATCCTCTGAAAAGCAAATCTAAATGTAGGTCCTTAGGGGTCTATTTATAAAACATAGAGGGAGCCAGGCACGGTGGCTCACAGCCTGTAATTCCAACAGTTTGGGAGGCTGGCTGGAGGATCACTTGAGCCCAGGAGGTTGAAAGCCACAGTGAGCCATGATTGCACCACTACACTCCAGCCAGGGTAGCAGAGTGAGACCCTGTCTCAAATAAGTAAATAAAACATAGAGGGAAAGCTATCCTAGTAATATTACAGTACAACATAATATTCAGAAGGCCATTTCAAAGTACAATTATGTATTTAAAAATTGTATTTTTTTATATAAATATAAAAAAGTTTATATTATTGGGTAAAGTAAAGTTATGTATTACTGGGTTTTCTAATGTTCAAATACCCATGCATTCCTGGAATAAATTCCACTTGATTATGGTGTTTCATTATGAAAAAATGTGTATTTGTTTTATTGAAGATAGAGCTGGATGGGAGGCAATTGAGAGAGAGTCATAGTTCTCTGGAATAAATTCCACTTGTTTATGGTGTTTTATTGTAGAAAAATGTGTATTCATTTTATTAAAGATAGGGCAGGATGGGAGGCAGTTGAGAGAGAATCATAAAGGGCTATATTGAAAGGAGGCAGAGCAGACATGTAGCCAGGTGCAGTGGTACATGCCTACAATCCCAGCTACTCAGGAGGCTGAGGTATGAGGATCACTTGAGTCTAGGAGTTTGAGACCAACCTGGACAACATAGCAAGACCCCATCTCAAAAAAAAAAAAGACGTGGATGGGAGGCAGAATAAAGTTTAAGAAAGTAGCTAGGCTTCTGAAGTCTGACAATTCTGAATTTAAAACTCAAATTCCAGGAATGCCACTTAAAACCTGTTTGAACTTAGGCAGGTTACTCAACCTCCTTGAGACTGCTTTTTCGTTTTATCTTAATAGCAGTACTTATTTCATAAGGTTGTTGAGGGATTAAAAACAGTGTTAAGTACTTAGTTAACTTAGTGTCTGATAAGTAATAAGCACATAATAAACATTAGGTGCTATTAATATTATTGCTGTTTTCATTGACGAGTAACTGTCAATAAATTTTGCCATAAGTAGTGCTGCCATTTTGGTATTAGGTTTTTATCTTCCTTATGTTTTAACAACTGCCTAGGCCAGTGCCTGGCATGTAGTAGACCCTTATATAAATATTAGAATGAATATTACAGTCATATAAAATAGACCCATTTTTTTTTTAAAAAAGTTTACATTATGAAGTTTATAAAAGTTTTATAACAAGGAAATTCATTACAAAAGGCAATGGACATGCTCTGGTTTCTCTTCATAATGAATAAATCTTTTGCTTTTTACTAAAGATTTCCGTGGAGAGGAACAATTATGAGTTTATAACTGAATTTTTTGATGTCCTGCTTAGGCAGGGCTCATTGTAAAAAAAAAAAAAAAAAAAAAAAAAGGCAATGGATTTTTGTTTCCTTTTTACCAGTGGCTGAAAAAAATGCTGTTAGTTTAATTTTTAATCTCCTTACAGTTTTCATTGTAGTTATTTATTTTTTTGGTCAGGAAAAGGCTCCAAGTAGCTCCTCTAACTGTCCTCCATCTGCACCAACTCTTGATTCTTCTAAGCCTCGGAGAACAAAGCTTGTCTTTGATGACAGGTAAGATAATATGATTTTTTGTATGTGTATCTAAGAAATGATTTCAGTCAGCATGTAAGAAACTCATTTTAATTTCTATCATTGATCAGAAGGATGAATAGTTACGTATGATCTGCAGAATATTCAAGTTTCAATTTGAAAGGTACCCACTAGTCCAAGTACTGCTCCTTTAGTGACTCCCATGGGGGATGTGAATGATCTGCCTTTTAGTAGAAGAACCTTACTACTGCTGATATCACTGTTAAAATAGAGTGTTTCTCAGATGAGGAAGAGCAATATTGTTTTTTTTCCTCTGTTTTAATAAGATTATTTCTTCTACTCACATTTTATTTATGCTTAATCTTTCAGTCAACTTGAGTAACTTAGTATTTAATACTAGGGAGCTTGATTTCTATTTTCCTAATTAGATTTGCCATGACTTAGTCAAAACAACTTACGCTTTTAACCTGATATAAACATTTGTCAGAAAAAATTGAAACAAGTATTTAGTAATAGCTCATTTTATTTGCTTGAGGACATAAAAACTGAGGGTTACTAGATACTGAAATGAACTAGTATTATCTTATGAAAGTATTTACTATTTTATTTATAATGAAAATTAACCTTGCAGAAATTATTCAGCAGACCATTATCTACAAGAAGCAAAAAAGCTAAAGCACAATGCAGATGCATTGGTATGTAAATATTCTCCTTACACTTATGTATTTAATCAAATTAACTTAAATAATCTTTTGATGTTTGTAGCCATAGTAGATCACGCCTCATTACTTGTATTCTCCTTTCTTCAGTCTGATAGGTTTGAGAAAGCTGTGTACTATCTTGATGCTGTGGTATCTTTCATTGAATGTGGGAATGCATTAGAGAAAAATGCTCAGGAATCCAAATCCCCATTCCCTATGTATTCAGAGACGGTGGATCTCATCAAGTAAGTAGAAAAACTTGGCAAATCATTGGCAATAACATTGTTTCTCTGGTCCATCTAGGAAGGGGCTGATACATAGTAAACTGAAGAGGGTGTATAATCCTTTAATATCCTTGGATGAAGGAGAAGTAGTTACTTCAATGAGTATTTTTGCTTTTATTTAGGTTTGAAATTCTAATGTTTTGAAGACAAATGAAATCATAAGATCAAGGTGAAGTATTCTGTTTGTCATTTGTTTGTTATTGTAACTCACAGATACACTATGAAGCTAAAGAACTACTTGGCACCAGATGCTACAGCTGCAGATAAACGACTCACAGTACTTTGGTGAGTTTCTGTGTTCTAGCCTCTGTAGATGACAGGAAGTTCTATGATAAATAGTGCTGTGTTGGTCTTCTGAATGTTTTCCTTGACTCAGCCTTCTATAATCCTGTCTTAAATCTGTTCCTGATGGGTCAAGCGGGAAGTAACTCAAAATTCCTACTAAAAGGTTTTAGTTGTTGTCAGTCTCTCATCCATTTCCCTCTTGATGAAAGCTTTGGTTTGTTGGAACTGATATTAGAAACCTCCACAGTCCGACTTTTCCACGCTCTTCTTTTGGTACCCTCTCTCTCCATTCACGTATACATCTATCTTGCTCAGAATAGAGGATGTGACTTGCTTGCTTCACATCCCAGTGAGATATTATCAGTTTGGTTGTTACAGACCTTTACTTTTACCTGGCACTCTAACACTGGGAATGCGACTAAGAAGAAAACTAACAGAACCCTATTCATCATGGAGTATTGTCTAGTATGAGAAGACAGAAATCAACCAAATCATCATACAAGTCCATATGAATTAAATATTTTGAAAGAAAAGTATATGTAACTGTAACAGTAGAGGGTAGGGAGACGTACTCTATTTAGAGGGAACAACATGTACAAGGGCTGAATGGTGGAAAGAAATGGGAAACTTTTAAGGAATTAAAAGACCAGCTAGAAGCAGGTGTAACTGGAGACATAGGCAGGGATGATCCCGCAGGGTCTTTGTAAGCCATGTTTTAGTTTGTAATGTTTGTAGCTGAGTTTCCCAGTTTTTGTTCTTTAATTTTAGATTGTTGACAATTTGGTTTGGAAATTCTCTCCCTTTGAGTCTTTAAAACTTCCTAACATGTTGGCATCCTATGAGGTGAGGTTTGAATTTTGGAATGTCAACAAATAATGAAAGGCTAGTCCTAGGCTTCTTAGTTATCTTCCTCTCCCTAGGTTGTATACCACAATAAGAACACATCTTTTGGTTTTGCCTAAGGGTTAGTGTTGTGGCCTATGCCATGGTCACATGAGCCATTTATATACTCTTGCACAGTGCAAAGGCTGTCTGTGCAGATCTGGCCAGAGTTTGCTGTCCTGGTAAATAAGCTGCCCTTTTCCATTGGCTAGTCTGCGATGCGAGTCTTTGCTGTACCTGAGGCTGTTCAAACTGAAGAAGGAAAATGCTCTGAAGTACTCAAAGACACTGACAGAGCACCTGAAGGTAAGTATGCAAAAGTGCAAGGTACATTTCTTAGGAGACAATATTTGTCGTCTCCTGTCCCCACCCCAGAACTGCCCTCATGTTTGTGCAAACCACAACAGGGGAGGAGCTACTGCTTGGGACCTTTCAGATAAGTTTGAGGTTTCTTTGAGTTTTTTAATGTACATATATCTCATTGTAGAACTCTTGAAACCATGTGCAGCCACTGTTTTTAGATTTTTTTAATTTTTTATTTTCATGCTATCGTTTTTTGACTACTATCTTAGTTTCCTAAAAGGTTTTCCTGTGTTTCTTCAGGCTAACACCACATAAATCCTCCTAAAATCTGCCTCTGATTATGACTTGTAACCCTTCAGTAGTTGCCTACTGGGTCAAGTTTAAATTCCTTAACCTGGCCCCAAGGTCTCTCTCTGTTTCTTGCCTAAACTTCTGCTTTAGGCAAACTGTATGGGGCACATACATTGTCTTTTCTGCAGCCTTTGTGCTTAGTATGATTCACCTCTCCCCTGTCCCCACCCCCACAGACTCCCCCATCCTTTATTTAAGAGGGAGTTTTAAAGAAAAGGATCATGGCTTACTGTAGCTACTCCCAGGCAGTTGGAAGTAGCTGGGATTTATTCCCCTTCCGTTTATCCATGTGTTACTCATTCTTTCCTTGCCTCTTCTGTGAATTCTTCCAGAACACCCCAGCTCTCACCTAATAATTTTTTTTTGTACATTTACACACACACGCGTGCATGCACACATACGTGTGTATTTGGTGTCTTAAACTTTTAAAGCTCTTTAAGATCAGCTCTGGCCCAATGCTTTCAGGTATGTTTAGAACTTTATAAAGTAGTGGTAGTTTTTGTTGTTGTTAAGTATATTTTACTTTTTCCACAGAATTCTTACAATAATTCTCAAGCACCATCGCCTGGTTTGGGAAGGTAGGTGAAATTTTATTACGTAAAATTTGCGACAAATTAATAAAAGTAAAATGAGGCCAGGCGTGGTGGCTCATGCCTGTAATCTCAGCACTTTGGGAGGCCGAGGTGGGTGGATCACCTGAGGTTAGGAGTTCAAGACCAGCCTGGCCAACATGGTGAAACCCTGTCTTTTAAAAATAAATAAATAAATAAAAGTAAAATGAATATGGTCCAATTTTTAAAAAATGGAAAGATGATTACTTTTTAAATAAAGTAAAACCATCTCTGATAAAATATTTTTAGAAGTTAGAATTTTTCTCTGTATTTTTTGTGAATTGAAAATATGAATGAACATAATCATAAAGGTAAGATATAAGACATTTCACCTGCAGAAATCTGAGTTTTTACTAGCGTGCAATCCTTTTCACAGTTTCATTTCCATAGTTACTTGGACTTATCACAGTGGGCTTATCTTTAGCCAAATCTTGGCACTGTCAGAATTTAGTAACAGTGACGATTGTGATTTCTCCTCCATCCCCACGTCACTCTCATCTCACCCATCTCTCAAAGAATGAAAAACACCATGCAACCTTTTTTATTTTGTTTATCTGTTCAATTATTATGTTTATACGAATTGACATTCTGTCTTTGCCTGTATGTATTTTCTTACATAAGTTTCTAATGTTAAAAGTGCAGATAAAAATACAAACAAGCCAGGTGAAGTGGCTTACACCTGTAATCCCAGCACTTTGAGAGGCCAAGGTGGGTAGATCACAAGATCAGGAGTTCAAGACCAGCCAGGCCAACATGGTGAAACCCTCATCTCTGCTAAAAATACAAAAAATTAGTATTATATAAACAAATTTATGATTTTCCCCAACTTTTGATTTTTCCTTTCTTTCAGTGTGTGATCATAGTCTTGAACATTTCACAAATTTTATTACTCCTGAAATGAACCTGCCAGATTTCAACATGCCTGTTTTCTAAGAAATATTTAATTGGCAGGAAGCTTGGATGATTGCAGTTGCTTGAGAGAGCTGTACCTCTTTGTCAGCTGAGTAATTTTGTTAAACTAGGAAAGTGTCAGAAATTATGGAGTTCAGTAAAAGATGTTCCCGTCTTCTACCACAGTTTTTTAGGTTAAATGTGAATTCCACCAAACTTTGTACAAAACAGTATGAAAAGTACGTAATTATATTCCTGAATAGATGGAAAGTGTTGAGCAGAGAGTAAGAGGATCTGGCTTTTAAGTCTTTGAACTGTCACAAGGTGTATGACTTCTTCAGTTATCTTCCATCTCTTGTTGTTTTGTTGTCATTCATTAAAACAAAGGGTATAGATTCTAAGATAATAAGATTATGAATTGCAAGGTTATAATGCTTATTTAGAAGAAATTGTAGCTCTCTGCAAACCCTTCTAGTTTAAGAGAATGTTGGCCAGGCGCGGTGGCTCACGCCTGTAATCCCAGCACTTTGGGAGGCCAAGGTGGGTGGATCATGAAGTCAGGAGATCGAGACCATCCTGGCTAACATGGTGAAACCCTGTCTGTACTAAAAATACAAAAAAAATTAGCTGGGCTTAGTGGCAGGCGCCTGTAATCCCAGCTACTCAGGAGGCTGAGGCAGAAAATTGCTTGAACCCAGGAGGTGGAGGTTACAGTGAGCCAAGATCGTGCCACTGCACTCCAACCTGGTGACAGAGCAAGACTCTATCTCAAAAAAAAAAAAAAAAAAAGATTTTAATATTCAATAGTTATTCTGTTTTTTAAATTTAATTTTATGAATACTTCTTTTATTAAAAATTCTAGGCTAGGTGCAGTAACTCATGTGTGTAATCCCAGCACTTTGGGAGGCTTAGGCAGTTGGATTGCTTGAGCCCAGGAGTTCGAGACCTGCCTGGGCAACTTAGTGAGACCTTGTTTCTACAAAAATCACAAAAATTAGCCAGTTATGGTGACATGTGCCTGTAGTTCAGCCACTTAGGAGGCAGAGGCAGAAAGATCACTTGAGCCCAAGAGGTAGAGGCTACAGTAAGCTGTGATTATGCCACTGCATTCTAGTCTGAGTGACGGAGAAAGACCCTATCTCCAAGAAATACAGAAATTCTAAAGCTCTCTCTGGACAAGGTTGGAGTTACTTGCCCTCTGAAAGTGGAACACACTAGCAAATGTTTTTATGCCAACTGCAGTGTTTCAAGTTAGTCACTCAGTAAAAACTAGCGCATTAAACATTACTGAAATAGATTTAGGTAATTTTCTAAAGATTAATAATCCTGAATATTTAAGTAGACCTGTAATTTATTTGCTCATGTTTATGAGATAAAAGATTAAGTCTTGCAGAATAACAATTATTTCACGTTCCTATCGGAAATGTGGATAATGTGTAAAATAAAAAATGTAGGCCAGGTGTGGTGGCTCACACCTGTAGTCCCAGCACTTGGGGAGGCCTAGGTGGGAGGATCGCTTAAGCCTGGGAGTTCAAGACTAGTCTGGGCAACATGGTGAAACCCCCACCCCATCTCTACAAAAACATAGGAATTAGCCAGGTGTGGTGGTGAGTGCCTGCCATCCCAGCTACTCAGGAGGCTGAGATGGGAGGATCATTTGAGCCCAGGAGGTCGAGTATGCAGTGAGCTAAGATTGTGCCACTGCACTCCAGTCGGGCAATAGAACAAGACCATGTCTCAAACAGTTCACTATTCTTGCTTTTAGAGTGTAAAATTATACTCCTTTTCAGGGTTAGGATAAATTGTTGAAAATGAATAGCTATGTAATAGATTTATTTTTATGAACTTAAGTTTTTATAAGCATGCTTTTACTGAAAAAAGATGTTGTATATTTAATATCTTTTTTTTTTTTTTTTTTTTGAGATGAAGTCTTGCTCTTGCTCAAGCTGGAGTGTAGTGGTGCTACCTCAGCTCACTGCAACCTCTGCCCCCACCCCCTCCGGGTTCAAGTGATCCTCCTGCCTCAGCCTCCCAAGTAGCTGGGACTATAGACACATGCCACTGCACCAGGCTAAGTTTTGTATTTTTAGTAGAGATGGGGTTTTACCATGTTGGTCAGGCTGGTCTCAAACTCCTGATCTCGTGATCCGCCTGCCTCGGCCTCCCAAAGTGCTGAGGTTACAGGTGTGAGCCCCCGTACCTGGCTAATTTCTAAAATTTTATTTTAGACTTGTCTTGCTACTTTCTCCAGCTCTGAAAGAGGAACTTTATTTTTTCTGGATTGGTCATTGGTCATTTTTCCTCTGTGGAAATTTTTTATAATGTCACATTGGTAACTGGTTAAGGAAATATATTTCTATTTGTGTCACATTGAAAAGTACCTGTGGAATTTAGGCTCAGCCTATTTTCTCCTTTTTATGGTGAAAAGTGAGAAAAGCTGAACAGTAATAAATGCTATTGGTAATTGAAAACCATTAGGACAAATGCACTCATTATTTCCTTTCAAAAATTTTCTCAAATTCAAAATGAAACCAAACAATTGAAATTTCATTTTCTTTTTTTGAAAATAATTAATCTATTACCTTCAAATCACCATTAAGAATTTCTGTGACAGTGTTACAGCTCTTTCAGAATTTGTCTAGCAGGCTTTCTGGTTTTTGCTGGAAAGCCCCTCTTTATATTAAAAAAAAAAAAAAAAAAAAAAGAATTTCTATGGCAATTTAATCATAATAATTCAAAAATAAGAAAAAAAAGCCAGAGAGGAGACACAATATTGGCAGTTCATAGGTGAAGGGGATATTATGTTGAGCATATTCTTTCAATTTTCTTGAGGTTTGAAGTTTTTCCAAATAAAAATTTTGAGCATAGGAAATTCAATGTAAATCCATGTTCTTTGCTGTGGCTTTTTAAAGCTGCAAAGTGAATTCACTCTTACCTGAATGCTAAAATCACCTGATGGGTTCTTTCTTTCCACTGCACAGACAAAATCAGTCCAATGAGACCCCAGCAGTACAGTAGAGAAAGAGTTTAATTGGCACAATGTTGGTTCATGCTGAAGAACTGGAGTTATCATTTAAGTCAGTCTCCCCAAAAGCTTGAAGCTTAGGGTTTTTATGGACAATTTGGTGGGCAGGGGGCTGGGGAATGGATGCTGCTGATTGGTTGGGAATGAAATCATAGGGGTGTGGGAACCATTCCTCATGCCTCTAGGTGGGACCACAGGATCCGTTGAGTTTTGAATAAAGGGTCCCGTGTGGTGTCAGTATGAAAAAAATCTAAAAAAACAAATCTATCTTAGACTCTATAGTAGTGATGTTATCTATAGGAGCAATTGGGGAAGTCACAAATCTTGTGACCTGTGGCCACATGGCCCCTGAGCAGTAAGGGATTATAGGAACTATGCCTATCTTATCAGAGTTCAGGTCCCTCTTGTAATCCTAACCTTGTGGTCTTTCATTAGTTTTAGAAGGGCTGTTTAGTTTTATGAAGGGCTGTTAATCATCTTTGCTTTAAGGTTAAACTATAAACTAAATTCCTGCCAAAGTTAACTCAGCCTGAGGACAGGAATGACCAAGGACAGCTTGAAGGTCAGAAGCAAGATGAAGTCAAGTATGTCAGATTCCTGCTGTTATAATTTTGCAAAGACATTTCAGTCTGACCACTGCAGTTCATGATGTAATAAGATCTTTTTTAAAGGAATTTAAAGTCACAAAATTCATATGCTATTTTGTTTGCAGCCACCTCTATTAGTTCATAGTCTCACCTTCCATATTCTGTCTCTACCAAATGGATGTTGATGCTAATACCGGGCAGTGTCTGGCTAGGTTTTCATTTTCATTTTGTGTCAGGTTGTCCCCTTAGTAATCCCATGCATTCTGGACAGCTAAACACTAGAGTCAGGGACTGAGTTAGATGCTGTAGGTGCGAAGATGCCTGAGGGAAGCCTGGCCCTGATAGGTGCTTAGTGAAGAGCTGAGTTTGCTCACTGTTATTACAGAACCTCTCATCCATGCGGGCTGCCTTCTTCTGACATGGTCGCATTTTGAGCAGGAAACTCATGTTGTTTGTTGTTAGTGAAGTTCTCTGCAAAGTCCCCCCTGCCGTCCTTAAAATGGTGTGATGTTTCACTGAAGTGGGCCACTCTCCTGGACCTCTTTTAAGGGTACATCTAGTCTAGCTATGTCTGCTCAAAGCGTAGCTGACTGTTACATGACAAGATTTGGGTTATTGTGGGGCTATCTCTGCTCCTTCCCTGTCTGTGACACCTTCCTCAGTAAACTCTATTTCCAGTTTACATCTTGTGATTCTGGCGATGTGTACTTTGCCCTTTCTTTGCAAGTGATGTATCCTATTTGTAAGTAGTTCTCTTCTGAGGAGGGTAGACCTACATATATGTGGACAGCTGACTATTCATGGTTTGATAGCACAGACAGGAGATGGATTACCTAACTACTCTGAGCTGCAATTCTCTATTCCTAGAAAAGGAACAGCATGTGTGTAATGCCTGGCAGATTGATGAAGGTTTTTAAATCTATGACCACTCTAAGTTAATGCCTTCTGTCCTCCTACCCATCTTTACCCTCTGAGGGTACCCTCCATATAAAGTTGTTTTTGGTATTTAAGTATAATATTCATAAGATCAAGTGCTTTCTCCAGACAGTGCGTATGTACTCAACAGGTATACTTACAAAACACCAAATAACAACTCTATGGATAGATTTGGGGGTATACTGCACCCCAAGCTGTGTCCCCTCCAAGTGTCTCCTTAATCCCACTGAGGTACCATAACAATGAGCAGAGGCACTGAGGTATCTAATCCCTTTCTACTGGCCTTTTATACAGCTCAAGTTCTTTTTTAGGTAAGAATCGTTCTTTGCTGTTTGACTGGTTTGTTATAAATTCATTGGTTGATAGTATTTCATTTGTTGGTTCAAGTAACATTTAAACATTTGATATGTGAATAGGCTTTGTAGCATGTAAAACAATACATATAAAAGAAATAATCTGGCCAACTGTGAGTAAAATTCAGAAAGAGTGTTGATACTTTATATTATTGATTTTGTTTATTTGTTGATCTAGGAAGTCTTTCTTTTCTAATGGTACTCAAGTACCACTTCATTCACTTGGCTGACTTCTCCCTTCTCCTGAGCTGACTGTGTTTGTGTCTTCCCATCCGTGTTCAGTGACACTATATTGGTTGCCAGGGTTGGAGTGTTTGTGCCATAGGTATCAGTAAACCCTACATATAGGGCTTCCCCCTAGTTTTTTTATTTTTGGAGATTCTATTAGATGTTTGTTCTGGTTCTGTCATTTCTTCACACCAGTTCCTATGCATTGGTGGTTATTCCTCCAGAAGCTGGTGGTTCTTCCTCCTGGTCATGGGTTTAACAGTCTGTTCCTTGCATTGATTTTTGTCTTTCACTGGTAAGATCAAACTTCTGGTTACTGGAAATGAATCTACATGTCTGCATCTGCTTGTCTGGTTTGCCCAACCCCATTTCTCTCTCCATAAGCTCCTGGAAGAGTTGTGATATGGAGGGCACTTGGGTAGGTCTTTTCAGTTTCCATTTTCCCAGTACTTACTTAGTGACGTTGCTTTTTAAAAATGTTTGGTTTTTTTCTTAATATATAATACTTGCACATGTGATATTTTGTTATATCCATAGAACGTATAATGATCAGGGTACTACTGAGCATGTCCACCAACCTTGAGTATTTACCATTTCTCTGGGTATGTTTCAAGTCCTCTCTACTTTCTATTTTGAAATATACAATAGATTGTGTATTTTTTTTTTTCTTTTTCTTTTTCTTTTTGTAGAGACTGGGTCTCACCATGTTGCCCACGCTGGTCTTGAACTCCTGGGCTCAAGCGATCGGCCTGTCTTGGCCTCTCAGAGTGCTAGGATTACAGGTGTGAGCCTACGCCCAGCCAGATTGTTGTTAACTATGGTCACTGGATTCAGCTTTTATAGAAACCCTAGGGTTTTGACCCGAGGGTATGATTTAAAAGTGATCTTTCCAACTTCTCAGTCCTATCCAAGTTGCAAGGCTGACTGAGTGTCCTTCAGGATGTTTTATGGCTAGCAATGTCATGGGGTTTTAAGTGCCTTGAGAAGACAGCTGAGCCGTAGCAGTGCTCTTCTTGGGCATGTAGGTACAACTGACATACTTCGGTTTTTAAAATATTATTTATACTTTATACTTTGATATTTAGTTCTCCCATCCTTTTTTTTTTTTCTTTTTCTTTTTTAAGAGCAAGTGTCTTCTCTGTCACCCAGGCTGGAGTGCAGTGGCATGATTATAGCTCACTGCAGCATTGACTTCCGGGGCTCAAGTGATCCTCCCACCTCAGCTTCCTGAGTAGCTGGGACTATAGGCACGTGTTACCTACCACCCCCTGCTAGTTTATGTGTGTGTGTGTGTGTGTGTGTGTGTGTGTGTGTGTGTGTGTGTGTGTGTGTTTCTTTTTGTGAAGACCAGATTCACTGTTGCCCAGGCTAGATGGGATTTCTTTTAAACTGTCAGAAGAAATGAGATTGTTAACTGTTAGTCTCTTTGACCTTGTCAATTGTTTAACTCAACAACTTTGACATTTACAATATTATTACTAGTGTCACAAATTTTCTCATGGTCTAATGATTCTTTTAAGGTAGAATTTTACTAATATCTGACTTGCTACTCTAAAGAATATTTATAGTCACCAACCTGCTCCCCCTTTTTTGCAATTCCACTTAAAAAAAAATCCTCATGTATAGAGGTGATTTTCAGAATGATAGAGAACAGAGGCAAAATGGTTTGGCCACATGAGGAGTGGGTTTCCTACTTAATGTCCAAGGGACAGACCTAAACCTGCGAAACCTAGGGTGGTGATAGAGATCTGTGAGGCAGGCAACTCAGGACCCTTAGAAATAAAGAAGAATCTGGATAAAAGAGCTATGAGACTTTTTTTAGAAATTGCCTAATGACAGATGCAGAGTTTTGAATAGGAAATAGTATTTGGTATTCAAAAAGTTTCTCAAATAAGTGAAAAAAGAAAAAGGGTAGAGCTGGCCCTTGAAATGCTAATCTGAATAACAAGACTGGGTTGACTTTACAGGAAAAGCGTGGAAGGCTTCTGAACTGGCTTTCCTTGTCTTTGTCTTTGTGTGAGTGTACTGCCCATTGTTCCTACACACAATTAAAGATATCCATGCTCTAGAGTCAGATATTCAATGCATAGGTGTTAATTGTTTTTAAAAATATATACCTACAGTTCGATATTTTAAGATGGACTTTAGTTTTTTATCGGTTACAAAGTCTATGTATATATAAATCTGAAGTGCTGCCTAATAAATGTTTTTTCAAGAGAGAAAATTTCTGTTACTAGTAACCCAGTTCACCCTAATCTATCAATTTGGAGAACAAATAAGCAATCATCTTGATCTTCTTTTATCTGAACATTTTAAGAGTAAATGTTTTAAGAGTAAAACAGTAGTGATCCCTCAGTTTGACCTAAACAAGTATTTCAAACCTTTTATTTTTGTAAATGAAAGTAATATCTTCTGTATTTTCTACTTCTTATTTGTCCTGTGTATCATTTATTTAATCATTTTTCTAAAAATTATAATGTCTCTTTCTCTGAAGGCATTACTTTCTGGTAAATATTGATAGGAAAATGTTTCATATAGAATGAGCTGAAGTTTTTTAGTCCATTTGCAAATCATGAATCCCGGATTTAATTATATCCCAAGGGAAAAACCTGAGGAAACCGAAAGTACTAACGTAATTGGGCCAAATTGTGTAATCAAAAGCAAATGATATGGTTATTAAATCTAATGAAATGATTTCCCAGCGTTTAATTCATTTCACTGATTCAAGATATTTTAGTAATAAGTAAGTTTGTTGAAATGGACATTCTATGACGTCACCACTTTCAAACCGTTCTTTTCTCAAGACCCTTTTTGGTTGGAAATATTTTTAAAGCCTATAGCTTAATGCAGATAGTGGATATCTGCTGGGGCTGGGAGAAAAGGAAGGTGGAGCAGCAGGTGAAGTGTGGGTGCTTATTAAAGGCAAAGGGAAAGGAATGAAGAGAGTACATCACTTTTTAAAAAGTGTTATTTTCTTGTCATTTTACATAGCATGAAAACACTCCATTGCATGGAAATGTATGTGATACCTGAGGAATTAATGGCTAGTTTGGCTGGGACCCGGGCTCATGCCTGTAATCCTAGCACTTTGAGAGGCCAAGGCTGGAAGATTGCTTGAGGCCAGGAATTAGACACCAACATGGGCAAAATACTGAGACCCAGCATGTACAAATATTTTAAAAATTGGCCAAGTGTGATGGCACACACCTTTAGTCCTAGCCACTCAGGAGGCTGTGGCAGGAGAATTGCTTGAGCCCAGGAGTTTGAGACTGCAGTAAGCTATGATTATATCACTGTACTCCAGCATAGATGACAGAATGAGACCATCTCTTAAAAAAGGGGGAAATACACACACACACACACACACACACACACACACACACACACACGACTAGCTTATAAAGGTTTTGTTAAAATACATAGGAGATGAAACTCCTGATAAAGAAACTTGTAAAGAGTATATGTAATCATTCCACAAATATGATTGTATTAGGGTTTTTCAGAGAAACAGAATGGTAGAATGGAGATTCTATCTGTCTGTCTAGTCTATAAATGTATACACACATATAAAGTTTCTTATAAGGAATTGGCTCATGTAATTATGTAGTCTGAAATGTCTGAAGATCTGCAGTCACCACGCAGGACCCCCAGAAGAGCCAGTGGTGTAATGATCAGCCCAAATGCCTGCAACTGTATTCCCCCAGAGGATGCTTTAGTCCAAAGGCAAGAAAAGACGGGTATCTCAGCTCATGCAGTTGGGCAGAAGGACTCCTCTTCCTCAACCTTTTTGTGCTATGCAGGTCTCCAACTGATTGGATGATGCTCATTCACATTAGGGAGGACACTGGGCTTTTCTCAGTTTACTGATTTAAATGTTAATCTCTTTCAGAAACACCCTGGCAGATACACCCAGAATAATGTTGGGCCAAGTGTCTGGATGTCATGGAACCCAGTCAAGTTGACATATAAACTTAACTTTCACTATGATATCTTTAATCTTACTTTCAATCTTAAATTCCAGCTAGAATAGCAGCAAGACTTTTTGCTAATCAGATTAAAAGGGAGTAAGGACTATGTGTGTCTTTTTGTCTATTTCCCTATCTCCCTCCTCCCCATCTCTGTCTATTAGAGCAGCTAAGAACTGAGAAAGATCTAAGATTTTATCCTACTTGCAAGCTAACAGTTAACCTGCCTCAGTTTCATGGTTACTGGCGGAAGACACGAGGCTCCTAGTTCAGAGATGAGGAATTTTGTTACTCTTAGCACAGCATGCAACATAAGCATCAGCATATTTGGTTAAATTCTCCTTACTCCCTAGACCTATGGAAGGGATGCCGTCGGGCCCAGATGGATGCCTGCACACTCTGTGGGAATGTTACAGGGGAGGACTCTGAGCTGAGAAATCTTTTATAATGGCAGTAAGCAAGACTCACTCCCTTTGGCTCTGGAGGGAGACACTATCTCTGTCTCCCAGGATCTCTGTACAGATATCTTTGAAAAGCAATCCAGAACAAAAGCATTCAGTTTCTCTGTTTGCAAGACACGCAAATTTGCAAGTGACAAAGGGACAGTTGTCTTCCAACACAGAAAATAAAAGCTGTGAAATGAACACTTTACTATGAGGCTGGTAATGATATCAGTTGACTCAGTCATTTTAGAAAGTAGTTTGATACTGGGTACCTTAAAATGATCATGCCATTTGAAACATTGTGTTGTAGACTTCCTTCAAGTAAGTGAATCCTAAATATTGAAATGTTATTTAGAAATCTATCAGTTACGAGTTAAAATGTTCTTTGATGAGTGAATTGTGAAATGATGATATATTTACTTGATAGAATATTGAATCATTAAAAATTGTTTCTCTAATGATTGCAATAAAATGATACATTATTTATATTTTATTATTACTATGTAAAAAAAGAAAAACCTATATGATCTCAAAAAACTGGAAGTAAACACCAAAGGTAAGAGGAAAGACAGAAATCATCTCACATCAGTACAGCAGTGTCCTGGGAGCATGGTGTTCTTTAATCACTCTGACCAAGCTTTTTTTGCCACAGAAGATGAAAGACACTTATTTTTTAAAACAAGCATGTTATCAATCGAATTCCCGTTTTCTTTTTCTTTTTTTATTTATCTAGAGGTGTCGAGCACCTAGTTAGCCCTTATAGTTCCAAGACCGTTTGCTGAGTACTTTAAGTAGCTCATTTGATTTTTATGCAAACTCTGTGAGATAGACATTATTATTTTCCCCAGTTTATAAATGAGTAAACTGAGGCACAGAGAAGTAACTTGTCAAAATGATTCTACATGCAAAATCCGTGCTTTTTTAGTACCGTACTCAGCTGCCATATCAAATATAACATGCTTAATAGTTTAAATTATTGTATTTGTTTATATCTTAATTTTTGTTTCACACTTGTATCATATTCTGGGAATTAAGGACAATGCAACAAATACATAGCTAATGAGTTTTATTAATGTTAATCTCTAATATTATGACAAACATTTAAAACCATAATTTAAAATTAAATATTCAAACGAAGCATTATTGCTGTACATCTTGTGTCAAACATCTATTAAGAATCATTTTATTAAGGATAATACAGTCTGTTAATCCTTGAGAAATCTACCTCCTAGATTTTACTTCATTCAGTTCAACTAGAACATTTAGTGATAGCAAGATTTAAAAAAAAAAAAAAATCTACTTACTAAATTATAATGTTGTATTGGAATGTGATAAACCAGTGAAAATTCTATTATATGTTTACATAAATGGATTTCGTTATATTACCCATTTTTTTTGTTTTTGTTTTTTGAAGCTGGAGTCTCACTCTGTTGCCCATAGTGGAATGCAGTGGCATGATCTCCGCTCACTGCAGCCTCCGCCTCCTGGGTTAAAGTGATTCTCCTGCCTCAGCCTCTGAAGTAGCTGGGATTACAGGCATGCGCCACCATGCCCAGCTAATTTTTATATTTTTTAGTAGAGATGGGGTTTTGCTATGTTGGCCAGGCTTGAACTCTTGACCTCAAGTACCTCAGCCTTCCAAAGGGCTGGGATTACAGGCGTGAGCCACTGTGCCTGGCCGTACTCAGGTGTTCTTGTTCATTAATACTTTAAGATAATGAGGTATAAGACATTGGAAACTGTAGAATTTTTTCTTGCTGTTTTCTTAATAGGCCCTTTATAATTAGTAGTTGCAAAATATTTATTATTAAGGAAAACTATGGAAAAATATCAATCTTGGTTCTTGTTGAAAGCCATTTTATGTTTTTTTGGACCAAGAGCTGCTAATGAACTTACCCTGTGACTCTTCCTTCTTCACTTTAATTTTAATTTTAAAAATTATTATTACTATTTTTATTGATAGCATCTTACTGTGTTACCCAGGTTGGTATTGAACTCCTGGTCTCAAGCAATCCACCCACCTTGGCCTCCCAAAGTGTTGGAATTACAAGCATGAGCTGTCATACCTTGTCCTGTTTGATCTGTTTAAATGAAATTTATCAGCTGGGAGTGGTGGTTCATGCCTGTAATCCCAGCACTTTGGGAGGCCGAGGTGCGTAGATCACTTGAGGTCAGGAGTTTGAGACCAGACTGGAGAAACCATGACCAGCATGGAGAAACCCTGTCTCTACTAAAAATACAAAATTAGCTGGGCATGGTGGCGCATGCCTGTAGTCCCAGCTACTCGGGAGGCTGAGGCAGGAGAATTGCTTGAACCTGGGAGGCAGAGGTTGCAGTGAGCCGAGATAGCAACATCACTTGATATTCATTATTTATATGTTTCTATCTTAAAAGATAGGAATTCTCACTTCATATATGAAGTGAGAATGTTTAGAGTTTAATGGTTTTTAATAACATAACTTTTAGTTTTTAAAATTTTCTCATAGATTGTGGCCCTGACATTAACTAGTTGGCTTGGGTCACATTCACTTCTAAATAATTCTGGATCACTCTTCCACGAGTCAAGTAGGGTAAAAAAAAAAAAAAAAAAAAGGAAAATAAAGAACCCCATAGTCCTTGATGCAACTTTCAAATCCCAGCTCTAACAATATGAACTCTTTTCTAGGCCTAATTTCCTCAAAATAAGAATGCCTACCTTGTTGTGAGGATTACGTGAAAGATTGTATAGTTTGTGATGCATTGTAGATTAGTAAAAATTTTTTTTCTTTTTTCTACAAGTTGTATTTTAGGTATAAGGGGTTTTGCAAGTAGTGACATCTGTGAGTCCATTACAGCAGACTTATAAGCTAAACATATTTCCTTTATTCAGATTAGGAAAACTAGTGCTTAGTGCCATGACTGGGACATGGCAGAGGCTGGACTTCCACCCAGGCTCTGTCATCCTTATTAAAAAACATTTTGCATGTCAGCAGCACAGCTGTGTTATCCCTACTGTAAAGTGCCCAAATCCTCGGGAGTCTATCGTGGTTTTGTTTGGAAAGAGCCTCAGTACACACTTCATTCATTGAAAGTCCCATATGTTTTGTTTATTAAAATATTTCTAAGAGTTGTATTGAGTATTACATTGAGGTCGTATTGAACACCAAAGAACTAAGTGGTGCCTAGGAAGTCCTCAGTACATACTAATAATGATCATTTTTGTGTTTTGGTATTATTTTTAAAATTTGTTAGGTTTTAGCCTTTTTAAGATGTGATTTGCATGTATCACTTACAAGAAAATATTTGTTTAGCTTACTGTTGATCTAAATACAAATTGATATAAAAATTATTGTAGTTCCAGCCTTAGTACATCTTAGTAGACCTTAGTCAATTTTAATTTTATCTCATTTAGTTATTTTGAGACACAGTCTCACTCTCTTGCTCAGGTTGGAGTGCAGTGGCAGGATCTCAGCTCACTGCAACCTCTGCCTTCTGGGTTCAAGTGATTCTCCTGCCTCAGCCTCCCGAGTAGCTGGGACTTCAGGTGTCCAACACCACACCTGGTTAATTTTTGTATTTTTAGTAGAGATGGGGTTTTGCCATGTTGACCAGGCTGGTCTCAAACTCCTGACCTCATGTGATCCACCTGACTTGGTCTCCCAAAATGCTGGGATTACAGGCGTGAGCCACTGCGACCTGCCAATTTTTATTTATTTATTTATTTATTTATTTAGAGATGAAGTCTCACTCTTGTTCCCTAGGCTGGAGTGCAATGGCAGTATCTCAGCTCACTGCAACCTCTGCCTCCCGGGTTCAGGCCATTCTCTTGCCTCAGCCTCCTGAGTAGCTGGGATTACAGGTGCCTGCCACCACTCCCAGCTAATTCTTGTATTAAATTAGAGATAGGGTTTCACCATGTTGGCCAGGCTGGTCTCAAACTCCTGACCTCAGGTGATCTGCCCACCTCAGCCCCACAAAGTGCTGGGATTACAGGCGTGAGCCACTGTGCCCAGCCAAATTTTAACAACATTTTTAGGCCTCGTGTGGTGGCTTATGCCCGTAATGCCAGCACTTTGGGAGGCTAAGGCGGGAGGATTACTTGAGGCCAGGAGTTTGAAATTGCAGTGAGACATGATTACACCACTGCACCCCAGCCTGGGTGATAGAGTTAGACCCTATCTCTATAAAAACAAAGAACACACACCCACATAACACAAACTAAAGCATTTTAAAGCCATGGAGAAATTGATCTTTTTTAATGAAAAGTTTTTCATAGTCTTATACCTTTGAATATGTAAGTATAGTTTACTTACCTGTGTATTACTTATGTTACCTCAAAAATAAAACATTTTAAAATGTCACTTCAATGAGGATTAGAATGTTAATGAAAGGCAAGATTGGTCAGATCCCAGAATCCATAGATTTCAACAGTCTGTAAGTTACAGTATATTTTCAGGAATGTTCAAAAGAAAAGTAAGTGTTTTTCTGGTAAGCAAGCCACTTCTGAAAAGAGATTGATCTGAATAAAATCATGTCAACTAGAGGGTGGCCACTTGGTCACTAATGTGTAGTGGGAGAAACCTGAACAGTACAGAGCACTTCGTGCAAAACAGGCAGTGCCAGTGTTCCTGGCATGGTGGCATCTGCTTGAGTGGTCATCTGTTTGGGATAAATATGTATAGGAGTGTGGCAGATGATGGCAGGTGGGGTGCTGGGACTACTTTTTAGAGTCAGTAATTCTTAGTAAGCATCAATATGTAAATCTTCCTTTGTGAATCATTGATGACAGGCAAAATGGAAAAAGAATGTGAAGACAAATTGCAGTGTACTGTTGGATATTGGACTAAATATCTTCCAAGAAAATTCCTCCATGCTCTGGAATCCTAACAGTCAATGAGAATTCTGACTTACGTATTGGAACTGAATTTTAAGATTGCATTGTATGTGGAACTGGTGCAAAGATACATACTTTGTATTGTTCTCTGTGGTTAGATAGCTTTCATAAATCAGCACCATCTGTTCTTCTTTTGCCTTTGGTTGTGTGGAGTCATGTTGTGTATGTTTCAAGACAGGAGGCATTTCATTTCTCTGGGAAATGGAAATTTCATGGACTATGTTAAGTACTACATTTGATCAGTGCTAGCTTGAAATAAGAATAGTAGGAGTCTGATTGAGGGGATGAAGCTCATATACAGTGATTATATCACAGGTGCTGACTAATTCTTCAGAAAATCCTAAATAATTTGGTGTTGAGTTTTTTTCAGGAGAGCACAGTTTATATTATAAGGAACTGGACTTTGTCTAAAAGCATAACAACTATTAATTTCCCTATACAAGGGAATATTTTTAATTTTAAAAGATCTCATTGCTATATTGTTATTATTATATCTTGTGTTGTCTTTTCTTAAAAGTATTTGCAGTTTTTGTTTTATGAATGTTTTTATTCTGGCAGAATATAATGATCATGAATTAAAATTGTATTACATGTTTCCTGATTTTGTTTTTTTGGAAGATTGCTATGGATTTATCATTTTCAATTGTGAAGACCTCTCTCCCACAGATGTTTTCAATTGTTTTCCATATATAATGAGAAATTAAGTTTTCCTGGTGATTTGGCCAGTTAATCAAGTAGTTGGGACATTAACACAAATGCCTTCTGGAATCCTATTTGTGATACTTAGGAGACTTGGAAACAGATTCCCTTTGTAATTATTTTTCACCAAGTGTAATCCAAAGAAAAAGTGCTTTAATTTACTCTGTCAACATCCTAATAAATATTTTCTCTAGGATACTACGGCTCACTAATAGTTAACATGTCTCTCATTAAGTTAGGGAAATTGTGGAGGCATTCTAAAAAGTATGAAAAAGAACATTTAATTGAGTGTTTTTTGTAGTGATGTATTTGAATTAAAATATTTTGCTGTTAAGAATAATTTTTTTTAAAAACACGTGACAGAAAATATTGCACATTGTACCATCTAAATTTTCATTTTTATTTTTGTGCTTCCTAAATATAAAAATCAAAGATAGATATATAGGAAATTTAAGTAGGGAAGTATAATTTTATTTTTTTATAGAATATTTTTTAAATGATAACTGTGTCTTAAAATTATAGGCTTTTCTTTCAAGTGATAAATATCCAAAATATTTACTTTTTGGACTTCAGAATTTGAATGTGGTTATGCAGATGACTGGTTTCTAGATTAAGTTTTATTGTGTTCCTCTGAATTAGACGATGTGGTTTGTTTTTCTTGTTTTGTAAACATTTGTGTTTCTGTGTTCTGTGGTGAGAGATAGGAGCAGGATTCTAGTCTCAAGTGTTCTAGTTACAAGTCCTGTACGTCTTTGTAGTAGGATCACTTCAGTTTTTGGATTTTTCTTTCCTTTTTTTCAGACATAAGGTCTCACGCTGTTGTCCAGGCTGGAGTGCAGATGTACAAACATAACTCACTGCAGACTCGAACTCTCTGGGCTCAAGTGATCCTCCTGCCTCAATCTCCCGAGTAGCTGAGACTATAGGAGCACATCACTGTGTCTGGCTCTTTTCCGATTTCTGCATGAGAAGTTAAATTTTAGTTATTTTTTAAAGATAGTATGTCAACTGCCCTTATGCCAGAAGTAACCCCTGATTGGTAAATCTTATCAGGACTTGAAAAACTATAAATATCTGAGAAAAGCAACTTAAGCCTGTGGCATTGTTACAAGAGACACTGGCTTCCCTGGGGCATGAGGCTTTTCAGTCCTGGTGGCGCTTGCAACCTGGTGATATGAGTCCCTAAGCCTGAGCTGTCTGCTAGGGACCCCAAGAGAATGGCTCCTGCACAGCTGTGAGGACTGCTGGGTGCACACTCCTCCTGACAACAAGGCATGATGCCGCCTTGCTGGCAAGTGGGATCTCCTGCCTTCCACCCTGCATTGTCAATCCAGTGCCAGGCAGCCTGTGGGGGCCTTGAGAGTCTGCATGTTAGTTGGACCCGAGAAGCCCCTTCACCTCCTTGGCAGGCATTTCAGAGTAAAAATAAAGACATAATGTTAAAAGACTTACAATAAAACGAACAACCTCTCTGCACCCCTCTTCCTGCTCTTCCAATCTTTCTCCTTAAATGTCTGCTCTGATATTTACTTCCATGTTTCTAAATCATGTATTTATGTTGCTCTTTGCTGATTACCAGTTACTGACATCTGTTGACTTGCCATATGGAAGATGAGAGTTGTTCCTTTTATACTGCTTCTAGTTTCTTGTTCCCATCCTCTTAGTGCTGTTACATCCGAAGTCTAAGTTCAGTCAATAGCAGTGTCACAGCACATGGCAATGTAACAGTTGCTCACTGGATAACCACGAGGGTACTCTGATTATATTTCCTCTTTTACAGATTTTTTTTCTCCTAGAGCTATTTTTTTTTAAACATTGCTTTGTTTTCTCTGTATATATTTTTTATTTTTCCCCTGCATTCTGTGTCAGGTCTGTCAAGATGCCTTTCATTTCTCAAATATTCAAAAATATCAGACCTGAGCCCATTAAAGAGGTACATACTTGTAGTCGCAGTTACTTGGGAGGCCTAAGTTGGAGGATTGTTTGACCCTAGGAGTCTAAAGTCAGAAGTGGGCAAAATAGCAAAACCCCAGGTCAAAAAAGAAAACCTAAAGGGGAATGAAAGAACTTTTAGTACAATAGTAGACCTGTTATTACTTTCTTTTTTTTTCTCATGGAGATGTACTTACTAGACCTCTCCATTATCCTGCTCTAATCTGAAGTGGTTTCTGCTCCTTAAACTGCCTTTTCTCCTATATTCTAGGACTTTCCTTGGGTTCTGACTGATTTTTTATTGAGCTTTCTGGATTTTGCTAGAGCACATCCAAGCAGAGCTTTATAAGAAAGCTTTCATGTGAAGGAAGTAAAGATCTTCCTTGCATGTCTCAAAATTCCTTTCATTTTTCACACTTGATCTTTTGTTTGGTTGAGCATGTAGTTCTACGTTGAATTTTTTTTTCAGTATAGCAGAGTTTTAGTAGAATTTAATGTCGCTGTTCAGAAGGTATTGCTATCATAGAGCATTTGTTAATAATATTCCTAGTTTTAGTCTGCTAGCAGTCATCTACATGCTATCATTGGTCAATCCTTTGATTAAACTCTGCTGTTTGAAGATAACTCCTCTTGGTTCTCTTGGATTTCGTACAGATGCCTTGTCTAAGAGGAGGAGGTGTTAAAAAAAAAAAACAGAACGGCTGCCTTTGTTGTGGACAATCTTTTGAAGGATGTTTGTAGAGCAAGACAGGCACAGGGTCTCCTCTGACAGCAGAGGATCTGCAAGGATACTTCCTGTCTGTATAAAAGGTTTGGGTTCCCTAAGCCTAGGGTTCTTCTGTGTGTGCCAGTGTCCCTGGATCCTCTTCATATCACCTTGTGAGATTCTTAGCTGAGGAACCAGTGCATAAAAGGATGATTCTCTGGCTAATGGTGTGACTGCAAGTTGTGAATAGTTCTTTGTCTCGGACCCTGGAGTCTTGTGTCTTCTGCCAGCGTTGATAAAGCTGTGACTTTCAGGTAGGGTAAAAATCGTAGCGCCCTCCTACTTTTTTCACATCTGCTTTCTCTCTGAAAATGTCTTCAAGCACCACCCCGTGGTGTTTTCCTCTTCTTGCCATTTACTTGATTGTATATAACATTTAGTATCTTTTTCTTGGTTTCCTTACTCGCCCTAAAGACATTTTACAATGAAAATATTTTGCATACAGCAAAGCACAGTAAATATCAGGTATCAGCAAGTTTCTAAATTATACGTGTTTTTTATTTAAGTGGGTACTATGTTTCATTTTAAATCGTTTTGCGAAGCACATGATATGTATAATGTGCATATGTATGATATGTATGAATAGATGAATACATATATATACTCTTAAAATGTCTTCCATTTGTATATAATTGCCCTAAAAGATTTATCAAGATATGTTTTCTGTATTATGTATTATCTATTTATGTCTTCAGTAATGTTTATAAATTACCATTTGTTGGGTAATTACTATGTGTCAGGTTCCATGTAATGCTTGTGATGTGGATTTTCTTACTAATTCTCTCAGTAGTCCTAAGAGGAAGAGTTTTTAAACTTGTGTGTGTGTCTGTGTGTGTGTCTGTGTGTGTGTGAGAGAGAGAGAGAGAGAGAAAGAGAGAGAAGTGGAGTCTCACTCTGTCGCC
>CAUYLZ010059021.1:0-11992 GCA_963573645.1 Pithecia hirsuta
AAGAGATCGAGACCATCCTGGCCAACATGGTGAAACCCCGTCTCTACTAAAAGTACAAAAATTAGCTGGGCATGGTGGTGCGTGCCTGTAGTCCCAGCTACTCGGGAGGCTGAGGCAGGAGAATTGCTTGAAACCGGAAAAACGGAAGTCGCAGTGAGCCGGGATCGCGCCACTGCACTCCAGCCTGGCAATAGAGCAAGACTCTGTCTCAAAAAAAAAGAAAGAAAAAAAAAAAAAAAAAAAAAGAAAATGGTGACATCATTTGTGCAGATTCAGTAGCTGGTTAATGTTGTTGCTAATTGAGCATGTCAGTTTTTTCTCACAAAGTAAGGTCAAGACTTTAGAGCCAGCAGTTAGCTATGTCTGTCTAATGCTTGAAAACATTAATAAGTGTTTCAGTTGTACAGGGCACATATACGGATCTTCTTTCAGAATTTCTACATTTTCTAGTTTTGAAGACATTGTTAAGTTTGGTTTTGTAGGGGTTTTTTCTGTAGCTCATGCTGGATGGAGTACAGTGGCAGGATCATAGCTTACTGTAGTCTTGGATTCCTGGATTCAAGTGATCCTCCCAACTCAGCCTTTAGAGTAGCTGGGACTACAGACGTGTGCTACCAAGCTTGGCCTGTTTTGTACTTTTAAGATTATCTAAATAACATTACTATTTGTGAAGTCAATGCATTTTACTTTCTGAGAATGAGTAATGATTAAGTTATAAACAAGTGACTCCCAAAGAATACAAATTTTATTTGAAAATTATACTCTAGCTTAAAGAAATTTTAAATCTCCAGTTTGGTTTTACTCTAAGGATGAAGTTTCTTCAGGCTGTATTCATTTGGGCAATGATTTAGGAATAAGTTTAAAAATGATTTGCTACTTTTAGCCAATGGCAGTAGTTCACAGCACATTTATCATCCATTATTATTTCAGAAGTTACTGAAAACCTGGTTGGAAATTATAATTCAGCTAAAATACCAGAGGCAATTGATAGACTCTTCAGCGACATAGCAAATATCAACAGGGAGTCTATGGCTGAAATGTCAGAAACTCAGGTTAGTATAAAAATAATTCTGTTTGTGATAAGTTTTGATGATTCTTCATTTTAACCAATGTATTATATAAGTAAAAAAGTAGTCTTCATGGATAACCATTGCTAAACATACAAAAATCTAATTTTGGATGCTCACATCTTATTTAGGGAAAATAAAATTTTAGAAGCCAATTGAAAAATATGTGCTCAAGTTTAATATTTATTATTTATTTATTTATTTATTAGTAATATTATGCATTATTAATATTTATTAACCTCTCCAGGCTTCCGTTTTCTCATCTGTTAAATGATAATAGTAATACTCACCTCCAAGTGTTATTGTGAATAGTAAACAAAATAACATATATAAGGTCCTGGGCATATACTAGTTCTCTTTTCCTTCCCTTTGTAGCAAAGTAGTGGAGCCACCCAGTAATGGAGAACTCAGTTGACTATAAGCCTTCAGAAGTGCTTTTTTAGGGGGTAATTTTCTAATGTTTAAATGAAGGTCTGTTACTTACTTAATATGGAAATTGTCTTCAGACTCTGAAACACTTTAGAGAACATTTACCTTGGCTAAATACTTCCATTTTGGTGACTACTTATATAGAAAGGTGAGAAGAAAGTTTATTGTAAATCTCTCTCCCTCTTTATATATATATATATATATATATATATATATATATATATGTTTTTATATATTACTTATGTGTTTATGTATATATTAATAGCTTTATTTAGATATAATTTGCATGCCATGCAATTCACCCATTTCAAATATACAATTCAATAGTTTTTAGTATTTCAGAGTTGTTGTGCACCCATCACTCCAGTTAGTTAATTTTAGAATATTTTAATCACTTCAAAAAGAAACCTCACACCCATTTACAAACACTCTCCATTTCCTCCCATCCCCTTCCCCCTCTCACCCTCAGCGCTAGGCAACCACTCATCTACTTTTGGTCTGTATGGTTTTGCCTAATGAGGACATTTTATATAAACAGAATCATACAGTGTGTGGTTTTTGTGACTGACTGCTTTCACTTAGCACAGTGTTTTCAAAGTTCATCCATGTTGTTGCATGTATCTGTACTTGATACATTTTTATGACTGAATAATATCCCATTGTATGGCTATACCATATTTTGTTTGTCCATTCATCTATTGATGAACGTTTTTATTGCTTCTACCTTTTGGCTGTTACGAATAATGCTGCTATGAATACTCATGTACAGATTTTTATGTTTTATTTTTCTTAGGTTTGTAGCTAAGAATGAAATTGCTGGGCCATGTGGTAACTCTAAAGTTTTGATGAACTGCCAGATTGTTTTCCAGAGTGGCTGCACCACTAGCGGTATATGAAGGACCCAGTTTTTCCACCTCCTTTTCGATATTTGTCATTATTTGTCTTTTTGATTATAGTCATTCTAGTGGGTATGAAGTGTTATCTCATTGTGTTTTTTATTGTGGTAAAATATACATAACATAAAATTTACCATCTTTACCATTTTTAGGTGTATAGTTCACTTGTGTTAAGTATGTTCACATTGTTATGCAGCAATTCTCCAGAACCCTTTTCATCTTGCAAAACTGAAACTCTATACCCATTAAGCAACTCCCACTTGCCCTCTGAAATTCTTAGGAATTTTGGGATCAGCTTGGCAATCACCATTGTACTTTCTGTCTCTATAAATTTGACTACTCTTGGTACCTCATGTAAGTGGAATGATATAATAATTGTCTTTTTGTGACTGGTTTATTTCTCTTAGTATAATGTCTTCAAGGTTCATCCATGTTGCAGCATGTGTCAGAATTTCCTTCCTTTGTAAGACTGAATAATCCATTGTATGTGTATACCACATTTTGTTTATCCATTCATTTGTTAATGGACACAGGTTGCATCCACCTTTTGCCTATTGTGAATAATGTTGCTATGAGCATTGGTATGGAAATTTCTGTTCAAATCCCTGCATTCAATTTTTTGGATATATACCCAGAGTTGGAATTGCTGTATCATATGGGAATTCTGTTTTTAATGTTTTGAGGAACTGGAATACTGTTTTTCATAGCGACTGTACCATTTTACATTTCTATCAATAGTGAACAAGGGTACCAGTTTCTTCACATTATCACCAATACTTGCTGTTCTTTTTTTTTTGTTTTTCTGAATTGATAGTAGTCATCCTAGTGACTGTGAGATGGTATCTCAGTGAGGTTTTTTTGAGGGTTTTTTTTTTTTTTTGAGACAACCGCATTCTGTAACCCAGGCAGCTCACTGCAACTTCTGCTTCCTGGGTTCAAGTGACCCTCTTGACTAAGCCACCTAAGTAGCTGGGATTATAGGCAAATACAACCACACCTAGCCAATTTTTGTGTTTTTAGTAGAGACGTGGTTTTGCCATGTTGGCCGGTTTGGTCTCGAACTCCTGACCTCAAGAGATCCACCCACTATGGCCTCTCAAAGTGCTGGAATTACAGGCGTGAGCCACTGTGCCTGGCCGTAAATCTCTTTTTAGATCATAAACTCTTCTTATTGTACTTAGCTTTTACTGAAAACAAATTATAAGACTCAGTGCCAAAATTTGGGTTTTGTTTTTTGTTTTTTAGACAGTGTCTCGGTTTGGCGTGCAGTTGTGTGATCTCAGCTTACTGTAGCCTCTAACTCCTGGGATCAAGTGATCCCCCGCCTCAGCCCTCCAAGGAGCTGGGACTGTACGCGTGCACCACCATGCCTAGCTAATTTTTTGTAGTTTTCATAGAGATGGGGTTTCTCTATGTTGCCCAGGCTAGTCTGGAACTCCTGAGCTCAAGTGATCTGCCTGCCTCGGCCGCCTAGTGTTAGGATTACAGTCATGAGCCACAAGAGGTTGGTCTTATTTTTCAAGAAGATCTGCTTGGTTTTGGAAATGCCTTGAATTTATTTTCTTTCTGGAAAATCTAATCTTTGTATTATTTACTTCTGTTTGCAGCATGTATTTACCATGTTTATCATTATACATTTATATAAAACCTATGACAAAACCTGCACCTGACATGTTAGGTGCTTAATACGTACTGGTTGAGTATATATGTGTTTTGGGAATATGAAGTATTTACAATCATAGTTTATGTTACCCTTTCTAATACAATATGAGAAAATACAAAAACATTGTTTAAAATCATAAAGTAACATAACTTTGCAGAAAGTTTTAAAAAATGGATACAAAAATCACATGCAAACATACCACTTCAATATAACGAATATTATTTTAACGTATTTTTTTAAATAGTTTTACTATTTAAATGTTATTTAGCTGTAATTATAATGTGGAGGTAATATTTTTGGCATCATAAAAGGCAATTTGCTCTGTTTTCCCAGCGTTTAAAAGTAAACATTTTCAAACAGAAAAGTTGAAAGAATATTACACTGGACATCTATATAACAGCCACTTACATTCTACAGTTGTAAACATTTTACCATATTTGCTTTATCACATATACATTTGTTCATCAACCCATCTTATTTTTTGGGTGCATTTTAAAGTAAGTTGCTGAGAACAGTACATTTCCCCCCTAAATGTTTTAGTGTGCATATTATTAACTAGAATCCAATATTTTATTAAAGTTCTTTTTTGAGGTAAGATTTACGTATGTACAATTTTTTGTACATACAATTTTGTATCTTCCCTTCTTTGCTTTTTCATTAGACATGTAATAAATATATTCCCGTGTTAAAAACATAGATTTCATGACCACTATTTTATTTTATTTTTATTTTTTTGAGGTGGAGTCTTGCTCTGTCACCCAGGTTGGAGTGAAGTGGCATGATTTCGGCTCACTTCAGCCTGTGTCTCTCAGGTTAAAGTAATTCTCCTGCTTCAGCCTCCTGAGTAGCTGGGACTACAGACTTGTACCACCACACCCTGCTTTTTTTTTTTTTTTTTTTTTTTAATATCTTTAGTGGAGATGGGGTTTCACCATGTTGGCCAGGCTGGTCTTGAACTCCTGAACTCAAATGATCCACCCGCGTCGGCCTCCTAAAGTGCTAAGATTAGAGGCATGAGCCACTATGTCCGGCCATGAGCACTATTTTAAATGGATGAATACTATTCCATGAAGGAAGTTTATTTGGCTCATGGTTCTGCAGATCGCATAAGAAGCATGGCATCTGCTTCCAGTGAGGGACTCAGAAGTTTCCAATCATGGTAGGAGGAGAAAGGGAGCAGGCATCACATGATGAGAGAGGAGGAAAGAAAGAGGAGGAGGTACCAGGCTCTTTTTTTAAGAATCAGATGTTGTAGTAACTAACAGACTGAGAGTTCACTCATTACTGTGAGGACACCACCAAGACAATGAGGGGTCCACCTCCGTGACCCAAGCATCTCCCATCAGTCCTGCCTCCAACATTGGGGATCAAATTTCAATATGAGATTCCCAGGGGAAAAATATCCAAACTATATTACATGCTGAATAAATCATCTGTTTCAACTGAAGTTCATCAGAAAAATGTGTAACCGTAGGTGAGAAAAGTGGTGTGGAAGAAAAGACTTAAAACTGACAGACAATTTTGTACCACTGCAGTGCATAAATTAGGTTATTTTGGTGTATCCAGTTATTTTTGGTCTTAGTCATATAATACTACTGATATATTTATGATAAGATAATGGCATATAGCTTCTATCATATTCACCATAGCATACTGGGAGATTTTCCAGGGCTATGCCATATTGGTCTCAGGCAATAGTAGTATCTAGGACCAATTATTGCCTTCAGAGATCTCTTGCCAGAAACCAACCTATCCCCAATTGCATGTTTTGTGTCTTCATTTTTTCTTGAGACACTATGAGCTTAATTTAGTTATGTATCCAGTTGACTAGTTTCCACCTAATAGAAAGATAAGCCCCCAAAGAAACAAACTTCCCCCTAGTCCCAAGAACAAAACATGACAAAATAACAAATCAGTACTATAAGTGCTGCATCAGTTGTATAAGAAATGATGTATGATATCAAGGAATCTAGTTAGGAAATGAGACAAAGAACTTAAACATGGCTGGGTGCAGTGGCTTATGCCTGTAATCCCAGCACTTTGGGAGGCCAAAGCAGGTGGATCACCTGAGGTCAGGAGTTTGAGACCAGCCTGGGCAACACGGTGAAACCCTGTCTCTACTAAAAATGCAAAAAATTAGCTGGGCATGGTGGCAGGCGCCTGTAATCCCAGCTGCTTGGGAGGCTGAGATAGGAGAATTGCTTCAACCCAGGAGGCAGAGGTTGCAGTGAGCCGAGATCAAGTCATTTCACTCTAGCCTGGGTGACAGAACAAGACTCTGTCTCAAAAAACAAAAAAACAAAAAAACCCAAAAGACTGAAAACTAAAGCAATTAGAGAATAAAGGATACAAAGTAATATAATTAATTGCCAAATTGTATACAACTTAATGAATATAGGAATTCAAAGAAGAAAAATCAATGTAGACTGTAATGGTTGCTGAAAGCTTCATTTATGTTGTTGGTAAGACTGAAATGGATTTGAGTTACATAAAAACAAAGGGAGGAGGTATATCAGGTGAAGCCAGTAGTATGAATAGACACATTGATAGGAATGAACAAATTTTGATCAGGAAATAGTGAGGTAATTACTCTAACAGTGGGTACGTTTTTGGGGGGAGAGGTAGAATGGGACTAGATTATGGATGGCCTGGAAATGACCCACAATAGTTACATAAGCATACAACATTCAAGAATGAAAATACCATTGGAGTTGTACAGTATTTTAACTAGCTAAGGAAATGTTTCTCTTTGACCAGATTGAAGAAATAGCAGTAAACCTATGGAACTGGGCACTTACCAAGAGAGGAGGTTTTGATATAAATGAAGAGCAGAAAACTAAAAGTACGTATACATATTGTGACTCATATTATGTGGAGTGTTTTTACTATATATTGGGTAGTGCTCCTGCAGTTTATATAATGTTTTGACCAGTTCTTAGATAGAAATTTGTTAAAAGACAAACAACCCGACGGAGGTGGGCCACCATTGCCGAGGCTGTTCTAACTACACCTATATAAACAGGACTGCAGGGAAGTTCACACAGCAGCTGGGCAGAGCCCACAGCAGCTCAGCAAAGCCTGTGCAGGCAGACAGTGACTAGGCTGTCTCCTTGTTGGGCAGGGTAGCCCTGAAAAAAAAGGCAGCAGCACAACGGAAACTCATAAATAAAGCCCTAACTCCCCGGGACAGAACACCTGGGGAAAAAAAAGGGTTTATGAGTTCTGCTGCAGCAGACTTAAACGTACCTGCCTAGCAGCTCTAAATGAACAACGGAGCTCACAGCGCAGCACTGCAGCTCCTATAAAGGACAGACTGTCTCCTCAAGCAGCTCCCTGACCCCTGTATATCCAAAGAGTCACCTCATAAAGGAGAGATCAGACTGACATTTGGGGGGTATCCTTCTGGGACAAAGATAGCAGAAGAAACTGGTAGCAGGCCTTACTGTTCTGCAACTGCTGCAGAACCCACACTGGTTTCTCAAACAAATAGCCTCCCTCAGTTTTATGATGTTTTAGAGGTTAGCTCCTTATTAACAAAAGTTTAAAGGTATCACCACAAGAAATAGTCTGGGGGTGAACGACAAAGATGATTAAAAGGTGGGACAGTGAGAACTTAAAAAATGTTAAAGGACATGGATTATTTCTCATGGAGATGATAAAAATCTTCAGGATTCTGAAGGACCATCAAATAGTAGTTTCACCACTATTAATAATAGAATGATAAGTGTTGCCATGTGACAGATTTAGATTTTAAAAGAATAGTTTCCTCAGGAGGTGGATTGATAAACATTGGAATGAGTTACCGAGAAAAACTATAGAAATTCTTTCTATCTGTGAGATAAAACAACAATAAAAACCAAAAATGTTAAAGTAAACTCATCTTGTTGGATGCTTTGAATGTGGTCTACTGTCTGGCACTGTTCTAGTGCTTTAGCTAAATGGGCAAAGTCTAGGGTACTGACAATTACTGATTTTCAACAGGCATAATGACAACAAATGCATTTATGGGAAGTATTTTGCCCATAAAAGATACATTGAAGTAACAAACCAAAGGGTGAACCTCTGGACTGCTTGACAGTGTAAAGACAAATGACTTTTGTCTGTATGCAACAAATAGAATTTACTATTATTTATCTTTGTGAATATAAACAAAACTGTACACAACTTCCATGTAGACATAGGGTAATTGTGCTTAATATAATCAATAATATACTTACTCATGAGTCCACTCTATTAACATATTTAGAGAACGGTTCTAGCTCTTTAACTCTTAGGTAAACTGATATCATTGCTCCCAAGAGCCTTAGATCCTGTAGTTATGGGGAGGTAAGAGCTAGGAATTGATCAGTGGAAGAAACGTTAGTACACAGGTGACCCGTGTGATATTAAGGTGTATTAATTCTTAACTCCTACCCTTCTGCATATGAAGGAATATTGCTTTAGCTGTTTACTGCTTATCAAATACGGATATGGTGGATGAAGTGGCTATCGCAGCCTCTTCTCATGTACTGTCTCATTTCTTTCTTTTTTTTTTTTTTATGGAAGGCAAGGGGTAAGGGCAGAACCACACAGTGTTGATGGGATTAGGGCCAGGGAGATGAGAGAGCTAGGGAAGAGAAAAGAGAATGTTAAAAACAAAAAGGGGGCAGTGTAAGAAGAAAAATACTAAATGGGTAAGGAAAGTGGGGAAAGTGGAGAAAAAAGAGGGAAGCAAGGAGAGGAGAAAGGCAAGAGGGGAGAGATGAAGAGGGAGAGGCAAGAGATAAGAGAAGAAAAGGGAAGGATTAGAGGGGTCAAGAGACCGTAAAGAAGAGAGTCCCATGTACTGTCTCATTTCACATAGCAGTTCTTAATCAGATATTTGGGTGTTATGTGTATCATACTTTTTTGTGATATAGTGGAGAATAGGTTGTTAGTGCAGGAGGCCTCCAAGTTAAAATAATTTTATTTCGAAAATATGTTTATTGGAGGATATTTTTCCTGAAAAACAAATTTAGTGTGTCTGGATTATGCTATGTGATGAAATAAGTCATGAAGATGTATAAGCTGCAATTCTTTATTATTTTGAAGAATGGAACAATGAACAAGAAAGTCAAAAGTAGATGAATGACTTGTAAGTTTTAGTTTTAGACCTGTTGCATTTGAGATGACAGTGGGGTTGGAGATGGGAGACTAGAGCTTACGAGAAGGGTAAGGATTCAGCCTGTAGATTTGGCTATTATTTACACAGTAGTGGTAGTTGAAGCCAGAAGAGTAGTTGAGTTCTTTGAGGGAAAAAATAGAAATAAAGAAAAAACAAAGAGCAGTGGTTCTTAAATATTGGTATAAATCAGAATCAGGCTGGTCGTGGTGGCTCACGCCTGTAAACCCAGCACCTTTGGAGGCCGAGGCAAGTGGATCATCTGAGGTCAGAAGTTCAAGACCAGCCTGGCCAACATGGTGAAACCCAGTTTCTACTAAAAGTACAAAAGTTAGCCGGGCATGTTGGTGCGTGCCTGTAATCCCAGCTACTTGGGAGGCTGAAGCTGGAGAATCACTTGAACCCAGGAGGTTCAAGGTTGCAGTGAGCCGAAATCGCACCATTGCACTCCAGCCTGGTGACAAGAGCAAAACTCCATCCCCCACCCGCCAAAAAAATCAGAATCACCTGTGAAGCCTGTTAAAAATACAAATGCCCAGCCCCTACCATTGTTGGTTTTGATTCATGTAGGTTCAGGATGAAATCTGGCCATGTCTATAATTTGAAAAAATGTCTCAGGAATTCTCATGCACACCAAAATTTAAGAACCAGTGATATTGAGAGAAGAATAAAGTAGTGAGATTTTAACTCTGAATCTACCAGGTTGAAAGTTAAATAAAAACAATAAGGATAGGTGGACCAAAAGGAACAGTCAAAAAATTCTACAGGAGATTTGTTAGTCATTTATTGAATGGATTCTCCTTACAGGCTTCTTGTACCATGTTATGGTATGCAGTAAGTGAAAGAGAAAAGGTAAGATACCAGAGCAAAGATACCAGTCATACATTATGCTTTAGGATTTGGGAAGGAATAGTTTAAAGCTAGATGAACAATAAATTTAAAAATTTATAAATATCAGAGGGTACAACATTGTGTTTATCTAAAGTGAATTCAATTTCAGGCAGGTAGAGCAGAGTAAAGCGAATGTTGAAAGGTGTCAATCACCGAGTACCTAACCAAGATGTTTATAATATAGAGAAGTCAAGAACAGGCTGGTGAGAAGACAAGACGGAGCAACAACAAGAAATAAAACATCTTTATATGGAAGTGTCATTCTGTTTCAGCCTCAGCTGCCATTGGCTTTAAGGCTTACTGATGATAATTATAAACATCTGGATTATGAATGTGAGAATTTGAGCAGACAAAGATCTTAGACTAAGATATTTCCCACACAAGGACCAGGATATTTCAGGCTGAGGGAGTATTATTATTTTTTTTTTTTTCGAGACAGGATCTCGCTCTGTCACCAGGTTCGAATGCAGTGGTACAGTATTGACTGACTGCAACCCTTGCCTCCTGGGCTCAGATAAACCTCCTACCTCAGCTTCCCAAGTAGCGGGGACTGCAGCCATGCACCACCACACCGCACTAATTTTTGTATGGTTTGTAGATAGGAGTTTTGCCGTGTTGCTAAGGCTGGTCTGAAGCTCCAAGGGAGTAATGTTTTTCAAAAAGGTTATGACCATTATGAAATGTTGCCATGAACTTAAGGAAGGTGATCTTTAGGAGTGCAGTTTTAGTAAAGTGGTAAGGATGCAAAACAGATTGAGAGCAATTAAGGAGATGAGTGAGTAGCAAGACAATAGAGGTAGTAGACAGACTTTTCAATTCAAGAAGTTTGTTAATGAAAGGAAGAGGAGAAATGGGATGCAGGCTTGAAGCATAGTGGGGTTAGTTGATATTTTTTTTTCAAGGTGAGGAGATGGGGACATTTTAAGGTAGAGAAGAAGGAATAAATTGAGAGGGAACTACTCAAGATACTTTTAGAAAGTGGCAATAATTGGGCGTGGTGGCTCACGCCTGTAATCCCAGCACTTTGGGAGGCCAAGGCGGTTGGATCACGTGGTCAGGAGTTTGAGACCAGCCTGCCCAAGATCGTGAAACCTCGTCTCTACTAAAAATTCAAAAAAATTAGCCAGACATGGTGGCATACACCTGTAATCCCTGCTACTCAGGAGTCTGAGGCAGAAGAATTGCTTGAAACTCAGAGGCAGAGGTTGCAGTGAGCCAAGATTGTGCTACTGTACTCTATCCTAGGTGACAGAGTGAGATTGTCTCAAAAGAAAGAAAAAAGGGGGAAATAATTGAGAGATCAGAGTCTGAAAATATTGAAGGATTAGCAACTTTGGAACTTTGAAATAAAGAAGGGAAACATTTTATTTTTATTTTCTTTATTTTATTTTACTTTAAGTTCTGGGATACATGTGCAGAATGCGCAGATTTGTTACATAGGTATACATGTGCCATGGTGGTTTGCTGTACGTGTAAACCTGTCATCTGGGTTTTAAGCCCTGAATGCATTAGGTATTTGTCCTAATGCTCTCCCTCCCCTGGACCCCCACCCCGACAGGCCCTCGTGTGTGATGTTCCCCTCCCTGTGTCCATGTGTTCTTACTGTTCAACTCCCACTTATAAGTGAGAACATGTGGTGTTTTGTTTTCTGTTCCTGCTTTAGTTTGCTGAAGATGATGGTTTCCGGTTTCATCCATGTCCCTGCAAAAGACATGAACTCATTCTTTTTTATGACTACAGAGTATTCCATGGTGTTTATGTGCCGCATTTTCTTTATCCAGTCTATCATTGATGGGCATTTGGGTTGGTTCCAAGTCTTTGCTATTGTAAATAGTGCTGCAATAAACATACGTGTGCCTGTGTCTTTATAGTAGAATGATTTATAATCCTTTGGTTATATACCCAG
>CAUYLZ010059022.1:0-13503 GCA_963573645.1 Pithecia hirsuta
TGGTTGGCTGCTTGTTTGTTATTTTCATCCCTTATTCCTTCCTGTCTCCATAGTTAAGCACAATTATTGGCATAAAAGAGGTTTTTAATACCCATTTTTAGACTGCATTCTAGCCTGGGCAATAGAACAAGAATCTCGTTCTTTCTCCCTCTTTCTCTTCCTCTTTCTTTCTCTCTTACATTCTTTTTTTTCTTTCTTCTTTTCTCTCTTTTTCTTTCTTTCAAAAAAAAAATATCTTGAAGAGTGTTTTCCATCTTGGATTCATTCTCCCTGTCACATTCAGATATGCCAATCAAGTGTACATTAGGTCTTTTCACATAATCCCATATTTCTTGGAGGGTTTGTTCATTTTTTTTCACTCTTTTTTCTCTAATCTTGTCTTCTCATTTTATTTCATTGATTTGATCTTCAATCTCTAATATCCTTTCTTCTGCTTGATCCATTTGTCTGTTGAAACTTGTGTGTGCCTTGCAAAGTTCTTGTGCTCTGTTTTTCAGCTCCATCAGGTCATTTATGTTCTTCTCTAAGCTGGTTATTCTAGTTACTATTTTGTGTAACCTTTTTTCAAGGTTCTTAGTTTCTTTGCATTGGGTTAGAACATGGTCTTTTAACTCAGAGAAGTTTGTTACTACCCACCTTCTGAAGCCTGCCTCTGTCAATTCATCAGACTCATTCTCTGTCTTGTTTTGTTCCCTTGGTGGTGAGGAGTTGTGATCCCTGGGAGGAGAAGAGGCATTCTGGTCTTTGATGATTTCATCCTTTTTGCGCTGGTTTCTTCCCATCTTGGTGGATTTATTCCCCTTTGATCTTTGAAGTTGGTGATTTTGGGAGGAATCTCTGAGTGGACGTCCTTTCTGTTGAGGTTGGAGCTACATCTCCCGTATGAGGTTTTCTTTTCTTTTCTTTTCTTTTCTTTTCTTTTCTTTTCTTTTCTTTTCTTTTCTTTTCTTTTTTCTTTTCTTTTCTTTTCTTTTCTTTTCTTGCCTGTAGAGGTGCTGCTGGGCTCCCTCAGATTTAGTCAGGCTGCTTGGTGGTCTTACCCTGGAGTTTATTTACACAGGCGAGATTAGCCCGGCCTTCCCAATGGCGGGCATCTTTCCTTCCCCAAGCTTGATCTTCCCGGTCAGGGTCAAAGTGGTGTATTCGCTGTGCAACTCTCTAGTGTGTGGGCTTCAGTTTGTTGGGTTTTGTGGGAGTGGGACCTGCCAGACTGTATGGTCTGTTTCCCTGCTTTCAACTCTGCCTCTTTCTGTGGGACGGGTAGTTCCATTGCACTTGTATTAGTCCAAATTTCCACCCATGTCTGTGCTGACAACATGTGGCACCAGGTGGGCTGGAGCCGTCACTCAGATTTGCACCAATAACCCATATAACTGCTCAATCCGGCAGGTCTCTTGTGGACTGTGGGTTGCAGGAGGGATGCGGGAAGTGCAGGATCTGAATCGGAGTGCTGAGGGGGTGAGGTCCCCGACCCTTTGATCCAGCTGTACTTTCCGGGTGTGGACACACCCCGCCCTGTCTCGGTTTGCCCTCGTTGGGCTGCCATCACCCTGCTTTGGCTTGCCTTCCCTGGGCTATTTTCACTGTCCTACCAGTTCCACCAAAACGAACCTGGCACCTCGACCAGAATCGTGGAGTCCTCAGCGTCTCAGGTGCTGGGAGCTGTACTCAGAGTTGCTTCCTCTTGGCTATCTTGGCAGAAGTCCCCAGGGTTTTTTTTTAAATTGTACTTTAAGTTCTGGGGTACATGTGTGGATCTTTTAGGACTGTTGCATAGGTACACACACGCCTTGGTGGTTTGCTGGCTCCATCCCATCACCTACATCAGGCATTTATCCCAGTGTTATCCCTACCTAACCTCCCCACTCACTGCTGTCCCTCCCCTAGCCTCCACCCCCCAACAGACCCCAGTGTGTGATGTTCCCCTCCCTGTGCCCATGTGTTCTCATTGTTCAGCACTTGCCTATGGGTGAGAACATGCGGTGTTTGGTTTTGTGTTCTTGTGTCAGTTTGCTGAGAATGACAGTTTCCAGATTCATCCATGTCCCTATGAAGGACACGAACTCATCGTTTTGAAGAGGTCTCTTACATCCTTTATTAGTTGTATTCCTAGATATTTTGTTCTCTTTGTAGCGGTTGTGAATGAGAGTTCCCTCATGATTTGGCTCTCTGTTTGTCTGTTATTGGTATATAGGAATGCTTGTGATTTCTGCACATTGATTTTGTATCCTGAGACTGCTGAAGTTGCCCATCAGCTTAAGGAGATTTGGGGCTGATATGATGCGGTCTTCTAAATATACAATCATGTCATCTGCAAATAGAGACAATTTGACTTCCTGTTTTCTTAATTGAATACTATTTATTTCTTTTTCTCTTCTGATTGCTCAGGCTAGAACTTCCAATACTATATTGAATAGGAGTGGTGAGAGAGGGCATCCTTGTCTAGTGCCAGTTTTCAAAGGGAATGCTTTCAGTTTTTGCCCATTCAGCATGATGTTGGCTGTGGGTTTGTTGTAAATAGCTTTTATTATGTTGAGATATGTTCCATCAATACCTAGTTTATTGAGAGTTCTTAGCATAAAGGGCTGTTGAATTTTGCCGAAGGCCTTCTCTGCATCTATTGAGATAATCGTGGTTTTTTTCTATTTGGTCCTGTTTAATGTGGTGGATTACATTTACAGACTTGTGTATGTTGAACCAGCCTTGCATCCTTGGGATGAAGCCTACTTGATCGTGATGGATAAGCTTTTGGATGTGCTGTTGCATTCAGTTTGCCTGTATTTTATTGAAGATTTTTGCATCAGTGTTCATCATGGATATTGGCCTGAAGTTTTCTTTTTTAGTTGTGTCTCTGCCAGGTTTTGGTATCAGGATGATGTCAGTCTCATAAATGAGTTAGGGAGGATTCTCTCTTTTTTAAGTGTTTGGAATAATTACAGAAGGAATGGTATCAGCTCCTCTTTGTATGACTGGTAGAATTCAGCCTTCAACCCGTCTGGACATGGACTTTTTTTTGTTGGTAGGCTATTAATTGCTACCTCAACTTCAGACCTTCTTATTGATCTCTTCAGGGATTCAACTTCTTTCTGGGTTAGTCTTGGGATGGTGTAAGTGTCCAGGAATTTATCCATTCCTTCTAGATTTATTGGTTTATGTGCATAGAGTTGTTTGTAGTAATCTCTGATGGTAGTTTGTATTTCTGTGGAATTGATGGTGATACTCCCTTTATTGTTTTTTATTGCATCGATTTCATACTTCTCTCTTTTCTTTTTTAGTAGTCTGGCTAGTGGTTTGTCTATTTTGTTGATCTTTTCAAAAACCAGCTCCTGGTTTTATTGATTTTTTGAAGGTTTTTTTTGTGTCTTTATATCCTTCACTTCTGCTCTGATCTTAGTTATTTCTTGTCTTCTGCTGGCTTTTGAATTTTTTTGATATTGCTTCTCTAGCTCTTTCAATTTTGGCAGTAGAGTGTCGATTTTAGATCTTTCCTCACTTCTCATATGGGCATTTAGTGGTATAAATTTCCCTGTAGACACTGCTTTAAATGTGTCTCAGAGATTCTGGTACATTGTGTCTTCGTTCTCACTGGTTTCAAAGAATGTCTTTATTTCTGCCTCTATTTCATTGTTTATCCAGTTGCCATTCAGGAGCAAGTTGTCCAGTTTCCACGTAGTTTTGTGGTTTTGAATGAGTTTGTTTATCCTGATTTCTAATTTGATTGCACTGTGGTCTGAGAGACTGTTTGTTATGATTTCTATTCTTTTGCATTTGCTGAGAAGGGATTTACTTCCACGTATGTGGTCGATTTTAGAGTAAGTGTGATGTAGTGCTGAGAAGAAGGTATATTCTGTGGATATGGGGTGGAGAATTCTGTAGTTGTCTATTATGTCTGCTTGGTTCAGATCTGCGTTCAAGTCGTGGATGTCCTTGTTGATTTTCTGTCTCATTGATCTGTCTAATATTGACAGTGAAGTGTTAAGGTCTCCCACTATTATTGTGTCAGAGCCTATGTCTCTTTTTAGGTTGCTAAGAACTTGCTTTATATATCTGTGTGCTCCTGCATTGGGTGCATATGTATTTAGGATCATTAGCTCTTCCTATTGCATTGATCATTTTACCATTATGTGATGCTGTTCTTTGTTTCTTTTGATCTTTGTTGTTTTAAAGTCGGTTTTATCAGAGACTAGGATTGCAAGCCCTGCTTTTTGTTGCTCTCCCTTTGCATGGTAATTTTACTTCCACCCCTTTATTTTGAGTCTATGTGTGTCTTTGCCTGTGCAAGTGATCTGAACACAGCACAGCAATGGGTCTTGACTTCTTATCCTGTTTTTCAGTCCGTGTCTTTTGATTGGGCATTAGGCCATTTTGATTTAACGTTAGTTTTGTTATATGTGAGTTTGATCCTGCCATTTTGTTACTGGTTGGTTGTTTTGCCCATTAATTGATGCAGTCTCTTCATTGTGTCGATGGTCTTTCCCATTTGTATATTTTTGTAGTGGCTGGTACTGGTTGTTTCTTTCCATGTTTAGTGCTTCCTTCAGGAGCTCTTGTAAGGCAGGTCTGGTGGTGACAAAATCGCTCAGCAATTGCTTGTCTGTAAAGGTTTTTATTTCTCCTTCACTTATGAAGCTTGGTTTGGCTGGATATGAAATTCTGGGTTGAAAGTTCTTTTCTTTAAGGATGTTGAATATTGGCCCCCACTCTCTTCTGGCTTGTAGGATTTCTGCTGAGAGATCCACTGTGAGTCTGATGGGCTTCCCTTTGTGGGTTACCTGACCTTTCTCTCTGTCTGCCCTTAGCATTTTTTCCTTGATTTCAACCCTGGTGAATCTGCCAATTATGTGCCTTGGGGTTGCTCTTCTTGAGTAATATCTTCGTGGTGTTCTCTGTATTTTCTGGATATGAATGCTGGTCTGCCTTGCTAGGTTGGGGAAAGTCTCCGGAATAATATCCTGAAGAGTGTTTTCCTGCTTGGATTTATTTCTCTTGTCACATTCAGGTATTCTGATCAAGCGTAGATTAGGTCTTTCATATAATCCTGTATTTCTTGGAGGCTTTGTTCATTTCTTTTTACTCTTTTTTCTCTTTTCTTGCCTTCTTGTTTCATTTCATTGAGTTGATCTTCAATCTCTGATATCCTTCTTCTGCTTGATCCGTTCGGCTTTTAAAACTTGTGTATGCTTCACCAAGTTCTTGTGCTGTGTTTTTAAGCTCCATCAAGTCATTTATATTCTTCTCTAAGTTGGTTATTCTAGTTAGCATTTCATCTAACCTTTCCTCTAGGTTTTTAGTTTCTTTGCATTGGGTTAGAACATGTTCCTTTATCTCAGAGAAGTTTGTTATTACCCACCTTCTGAAGCTTGCTTCTGTCAATTTGTCAAACTTATTCTCCATCCTGTTTTGTTCCCTTGGTGGTGAGGAGTTGTGATCCCTTGGAGGAGGAGAGGAGTTCTGGTCTTTGATGATTTTATTTGTTTTGCACTGGTTTCTTCCCATCTTCATGGATTTGTCTACCTTTGATTTTTGAAGTTGGTGATTTCGGATGGGGTCTCTGAGTGGACATCCTTTCTGTTGATGTTGAAGCTATTTCCTTTTGTTTTTTAGTTTTCCTTCTAGCAGTCAGGTCCCTCTGCTGTAGGACTGCTGGAAGTCCACTCAAGACCCTGGTTGCCTGGGAATCACCCGTGGGGGCTATGGAGCAGCAAGTATTGCTGCCTGATATTTCCTCTGGTGGCTTCATCTCAGAAGGGTACTCGCCAGGTGTCATCTTGAGCTCTCCTATATGTGGCGTCTTTTTGGTTATACAGGGATCAGGGAGTTGCTTGAGGAGGCTGTCTCTCCCTTGTCTGCCTGCAGAGGTGTTGCTGGGTTGCCACTGACTCATTCCAGCTGCTGTGTTACCTTCTTGTGACTTTTGTTTACACAGGTATGATTAGAACTGCCTCAGCAATGGCGGACGCCCTTCCCCCCAACAAACTTGACCATCCTGGGTGGAGCTCGAACTGATGTGCTGGCTGCAAAACTCCGAAGTGAGAGGGCTTCAGTTTGCTGATCTTTGTGAGGGTGGGACCTGCCAAGCTGTATCACCTGTCTCCCTGTTTGCAGCTCCCTCTCTTGCCGGGGAGCGGGTAGCTCTGTCCCGCAGGTGCTCTTGGCAATAGTGAAATCTTCCACCCAGATCTGTGCCGACAGTTGATGGCGCCGGGCTGGCCACATCTGTCGCTTAAATCTGTGCTGGTAACTCACAGCGCTTTCCAGCCTGGCATGGATCTCCTGGTCTGTGGGTTGCGAGAGCTGTGGGAGAAGCACAGTATCTGAACGAGAGTGCCAGGGGTGGGGGAAAGTCCTTGATCCTCTGGCCAGTTGCACTTCCTGGATGAGGCAATGCCCTGCCCTGCCTCTTTTTCCCTTCTTGGGGTGCACCCACTATCCAACCAGTCCCTTTGAATTGAACCTGATACCTCAGTTGGAAATGCAGAGATCACTCACCTTCTGTATCTCTCTTGCTGGGAACTGTGCTCTGGAGCTGTTCCTATTCAGCCCTCTGGGCGGAGGCTCCCCTCCCTCCTCTCTTGTTTTGTAATTTTATATTTCTCTTTTGTATGTTACAGTATGCTTCTTCCCATCAGTTAATTGTTTTTAGTTTTTAGTTAATATTTTATATTATAATTCTTTTTTGAGATGGAGTATCACTCTGTCACCTAGGCTGCAGTGCTCTGACATGATCTCAGCTCACTGCAAACCCTACCTTCTGAGTTCAAGTGATTCTCCAGCCTCAGCTTCCCAAGTAGCTGGGATTTCAGGTCTGCACCACCATGCCTGGCTGAATTTTGTATTTTTAGGAGAGACGGGCTGGTCTCCAACTCCTGACCTCAGGGGATCCTCCCATCACAGCCTCCCAGACTGCTGGGATTACAGGCATGAGCCACCATGACTGGCCATTTATATTATAATTTTGTAAGGCAATATTCAACTCTACAATTTAAGATAGTGTGGGGCAAAAGTCAAATATGAGTCAGCCATATGTCTGTTCCCAATATAATTATGTCTGTATTTATTTGCTTGTACTCCCCCTGTGCTGTTTATGACTTGTATATTCTGTTGTTTGGTGTTCAGTGGGTGTTTTATGCTGCCTACATGAGTAGTCATAGAAATTATACAAATTTCAATATCTGTTTGTCAACTTAGATTATTTTTGTGTGGGAGAAACACTTGTGATTTGAAGATAATTTTTAAAAAGCATCATAGCTCTGTATCTCTTTATATATTATTATTTAATTATTTCTGAGACAGAGTCTTGTATTGTTTATTTATTATTTTTTATTGTACTATGGGTTCTGGGGTACATGTGCAGACATTTTTTATGGCTACGTAGTATTCCATGGTGTATATGTGCCACATTTTCTTTATCCAATCTATCATTGATGGACATTTGGTTTGGTTCCAAGTCTTTGCTGTTGTGAACAGTGCTGCAATGAACGTATGTGTGTGTGTGTCTTTATGATAGAATGATTTATAATCCTTTGGACATATACCCAGTAATGGGATTGCTGGGTCAAATGGAATTTCTATTTCTAGGTCCTTGAGGAATCGCCACACAGTCTTCCACAATGGTTGAACTAATTTACACTCCCACCAGCAGTGTAAAAGTGTTCCTATTTCTCCACATCCTCTCCAGCATCTGTTGTCTCCTGATTTTTTAATGATCCCCATTCTAACTGGTGTGAGATGGTATCTCAATGTGGTTTTGATTTGCATTTCTCCAGTGACCAGTGATGGTGAGCATTTTTTCATATGTTTCTTGGCCTCATGTATGACTTCTTTTGAAAAATGTCTCTTTCGCCCACTTTTGAATGTTTTTTTTTCTTGCAAATCTGTTAGTTCTTTGTAGATTCTGGATATCAGCCCTTTGTCAGATGGGTAGATTGCAAACACTTTTTCCCACTCTGTTGGTTGCCGGTTCACTCTAATGATTGTTTCTTTTGCTGCACAGAAGCTCTGAAGTTTAATTTGATCTCATTTGTCTATTTTGCCTGTTAGTGCCATTGCTGTTGGTGTTTTAGTCATGAAGTCCTTGCCTATGCCTTTGGCCTGAATAGTTTTGCCTAGGTTTTCTTCTAGGGTTTTTATGGTGTTAGGTCTAATGGTTAGATCTTTAATCCATCTGGTGTTAATTTTAGTGTAAGGTGTCAGGAAGGGGTCCAGTTTCTGCCTTCTGCACATAGCTAGCCAGTTTTCCCAACACCATTTATTAAACAGGGAATCCTTTCCCCATTACTTGTTTTTGTCAGCTTTGTCAAAGATCCGACGACTGTAGATGTGTGTTGTTGCTTCCGAGGCCTCTGTTCTGTTCCATTTGTCTGTCTCTGTTTTGGTACCAGTACCATGCAATTTTGATTACTGTGGCCTTGTAGCATATTTTGAAGTCAGGCAGCATGATGCCTCCAGCTTTGTCTTTGTATTGTTTGTTTGTTTGTGTATGTATTTCTTTATTTATGAGACAGTCTCCTATTATTGATTGTTTGTTTTTTTGTTTATAAACTTATTATTTTTGAGATAGGGTCTCACTCTGTTGCCCAGGCTGGAGTGCAGTGGTGCAATCTCAGCTCACTGCACCCTCCACCTCCTGGTTTCAAGCACTTTTTTTGCTTCAGCCTTCTGAGTAGCTGGGACTATAGGCATGTGCCACCATGCCTGGCTAATTTTTTGTATTTTAGTTGAGACTGGGTTTCACTGTGTTTCCCAGGCTATTCTCAATCTCCTGAGCTCAGGCAATCCTCCCGCCTCTGCCTACCAAAATGCTAGGATGACAGACATGAGCCACCACGCCTGTTCTATTGTTTATTTTTAATTATCAAAAGCACATAACTTGAAATCTACATTCTGAAATATATTTAAATATTCAGTTAATCATGCCAACTAAATTGACATTGTTATACAACATATCTCTAGAATGTTTTCATCTTGCAAAACTAAAACTCAGAACATGTTAAATTCCTACCCATTTTCCCCACTGCCTGGCCCTCTACAAACATTACTGCTTTTTCTGTGTCTAATACTGCAACTGATTTAGATATCTCACATAAATGGATTAATACAGTCTGTGTCTTTCTGTGGCTAGCTTATTTTGTTTTGCATAATGCCATTGTGATGTATCTTTATTATGGCTGTTAGAATATTTTCTGCTTTAAAAAAAACTGAGTAATATGCCGTTATTATTATATTCCATGTTATATTTATCCATTCATTTGAGGAGGGAAATTCAGGTTGTTCTAATCTATTGGCATTCATTAATAATGCTGTAATCAGTATGGGTGAGCAAATAGCACTTCATGTGCTTCATGTGACCATGTATATGAGAGTTTATATTTGTGCTGTATAATGTTTTATTGGTGTAGTTGTTCACCTATATGCCCATACTAGACTGTTTTAATATAGTTTATTGTATTTGTTGAAACGTTTCCTGTTCTTTAAAAACTGAGTAACATCCCATTATTTTTATATTCTAAATTATATTTATCCATTCATTTAGTGAGGTAATTTGTGTTGCTCTCACGTATTGGCTGTTATTAACAATGCTCTAATAGGTAGGAGTATGCAAACAACTGTTAATGTGATCACATATGTGAAAGTTTATATTTGTGCTGCATTATATTTTATTAGTCTAGTTGTTCATTGCCATTTATGTTGATATTAAACTGTTTTAATTGCCGTAGGTTTGTAATGTGTTTTGAAATCAGGAACTGTGATACCTCCAACACTGTTCCTGTTTTTAAAGATGGTTGGTCACTTCATTTTGTCTTGAAATTTTATGTGACTTTTGGGTTGTTGTTTCTATTTCTGTTAAAGTGGAATGAGAATTTTGAAAGGAGTTGCATTGAACCTGTAGATCACATTGGGCAGTGTGGGCATTTTCACAATATTAATTATAGCAACTTTTGAAGAAGAGAATGTTCAAGTGAGAGTTTCCATATATTTGTGAATTTTTCACTTTTCTTCTAGTTACTGACTTACACTTTCAGTCCATTTTGGTTACACATAATCTGTAAAATTTCAATTTTAAAAAACTTTTGACTTCTTTTGTGGCCCAACAAGTGCTCTGTTCAAGATAATTTTTATGAGCTATTGAGAAGGGCATGTAACCTGATGTCATTGAGGTGTGATTTCTATATCTCCATGAGGCATAATTTTCTTACACTGCTCTCAATTCCTCTGCTCTCTTATCAATATTTATTCTTATTTTATTATTCATTACTGAAAGTGAGATATTCAAATATTCTTTTACCTATCTATTGCTTCAATTCTGTTAATATTTGCGAACCGTAATGTGAGACAAACAGACACACACACACACATAAACATGTGTATACACACATGTGTCATAGGTTCCAGTGAATGAACCCTTTTCTTATTGTTTAATGTCCATTTTGTCTCTTGTGACTTTTGATTTAAAGTATATTTTATAAAATATGGTAATTTTTAACTTAAGGTGTATTTCTGGTAATACAATTTTGACCTCTGCAGATCTCATTTGATCAGTCTTTACAGAGGATGACTACTTCCATCCTTCCAGTTTTAGTCTCTTTTCATCATTTGATATGAAGTGACTTTGTAGACAAGCACAGTTGGTTTTGGCTTCTAAATTATTTTTATAAATGTCTTTATTCAGTGTATGTCTCTTGAATTTGGAAGTTTATTTAATTACTATTTAAATAAATTTGTGAAAAAAAAGTACTTACTATTGTTGTTTTATTGTTTTGATTTCTTTAGCTTTTTCTTCTTTCTGTTTTCCTTTGTGTCTTTTTGATATTTGTGCTGATATGCTTTCACTGCTTCATTATTTTCTCGTGTATTTTTATAGGCATTTTCTCTGCGTATACCTTGGCGATTATATGAAACATAAAGTTACAGTAGAATATTTTAATCTTGTAAAAATGTAATGAGTTGCATACCAAAATTTTTCCTTGTTACATCTGGCCACAACTTCATGTTATGGATGTTAATTATATCTCATGTTATGTATCCATTGACAGATATTTACAATTATCTGTATGCTTTTATCTTTAAAATTTTAGAGAGTAATTAAAACTATTTAGAACGTCATCATGCTAAAGCTACAGAATTTTATTTTGTGCATGTGCACATAGTTTTTAGATAATTACATATTGTTTTCTAGTATAATTTTTTTTCAAAGAAAGTGATTCTTTATATTAATTCTTATAAGGCAGGTGTAGTTTCAATATACTTTTCAGCATTTGGTTTTCTAGAAAGGTTTTTTTTTTTTTTTTTCATTTCGTAGGACAGTTTTGCTAGTTATCTTATCATTGCTTGAAAGTATTTTTCAGCAGTTTGACTATATCTCACAATTCTCTTCTGGCCTGCAAGGTTTCCGTTGACAAATTCAGTGTTCATAGGAGAACGCTTACAAAAGGCACATCACTTTTCTCTTGCTGCTCTTGAGTTTCTCAGCTTGTCTGACTTTTAAAATCTTGGCTTGTGTATGTGTCTTGTTATGGATTTGTTTGTATTGTAGTTGGAGTTTGTTGAGTTTCTTGATTTTTTCACATCCCTTTTTCTTACATTTGAGAATTTCTCATTTCTTTTTGTATTTTCTTACCTCCAAATTTGTTTCTTTTACATTTTAACTTTTTGTTGATAATATCATTTTCCTAATTTTGTTTAGTTGTCTAGGTTTCCATTTCACTCTCTGAACATTATTCAGGTTATTTTGAATTTTTAAAATCAATTTATACATCTCCTGTTTTACAATCTCTTTCTATAATTTTTTTAAACTTTTTTGATTAGACCATGTTGTCCTGATATTTTGTACACATGGTATTCCTTGATTGAGATTTGGACAATAAGAAAAAATTATGTGTCACAATCTTTATAATGTGGCTTTATCCTTACAGAGTCTGAAAGCAATTGTCTGGGCTAGAGATTCTGAAAGCCCCTCAAAACTGTGGTTAGGATATGTCTGGATTCGTGTGATTGTTTTTCAGTTAAATTCTATCTTTCTTCTTTAGAGGCTGCCATCCTTTGCTGCACCTGTTAACTCTCTGTAGTGCAGTCTCTCTGCTGCTGTAACAATCATTTACCAATGGTCTCAGCATACCCAAGCTGTCCTTCCAGTGTATACCACTATTTGTTTTTCAGTAGTCTGTGTTACAGGAGACAGAAATCCATCTTTGGAAACATCTCCCAAACCCAGAAGTAAGTATACATTTGCGAAAATCTTTCTCTTTTGAGGAAGAGGCAAGGAGATGGTGGTTTACTCCTAAGTGCACCATGCTGTATTGAAGAGGAGGAAAGGTTGCCGTGGGTAAACGTAAAAAAACTCCTTCCCCTTCTATGTAGCTTTTTGCATTGTCCTCAGCTGGGGCCTTGGAAACACTAAACTCATTTATAGAGTTTCCAGACAGGTATTTTAGTCAGCATGTTTCTGTTACATATATATGTCTATGAAGCAGTTAGGGTCTATGGTATTTTGTTGTGCCATCTTGCAAATATACTTGATATAATTTTACATGTTAGATTTATATAATGTATTTATATGTGTCTAGTTTTGGGGTAATTTGTTATTTTTATTTTTTGCAGCTGTGCGTTCTCATTTCAGACAAGAGATTTGGCCAGAGAAAGGCCCAAAAGATTCATTGCAAAAAGCACTACTGAGAAGACATAGAATACATGAACATGGGAATTTACAAAGTGGGAAAGGCTGTAGAAGTGTGAATAAGTTGCAGAAAGAATGTTATAACAGACTTAACCAATCTTTGTCAACTACACTTGGTAAAATATTTCAGTGTGATAAATGTGTGAAAGTCCTTAGTAAATTGTCAGATTTAAATACACATAAAATAAGACATACTGGAGAGAAACCTTTCAGATGTAAAGAATGTGGCAAATTTTGGAGAGATCCAAGATGGCCGATTAACAACACCTCAGGATTGTAGCTCCCAGTGAAAGCGCAAAGAGTGAGTGGATGCCGCACTTTCAGACGAATTTTTGTTGCCCACAGACTGGGAGATTCCCAGCAGAAGAGCCACACGGGTCACCAGTGTGACTTTTTTGGCCGGCGTGGCTGTTTTGCTGGCGCCCCAGCAAGGCACTTCTCGGTGCGGAGTATATGGGATGGCGTGCCCTTTGAGTCAGGCTCAGCTGGTCCCATCCCCACAAGGAGAACAGCAATTGGAAACGCTGAGGACTGAGAGTTTCACAGCAAGCACAGCCAAACTGGGAAGGTCCATCTCTGTGAGTGAGGGGCATCCGCTAAAGGAACGCTAAGAAACAGAAAAAACTTCATCACCGGGTGGAGAGAGATCCAAGATGGCCGATTAATAACAGCTCAGGATTGTAGCTCCCAATGAAAGCGCAGAGAGCGTCTGGACACCACAATTTCAGACGAATTTCTGTTGCCCACAAACTGGGAGCTACCCAACGGAGGAACCACTCAGGTCACCAGCGCGACTCTTTTGGCCGGCGCAGCTGTTTTGCCGGTGCCCC
>CAUYLZ010059024.1:0-21912 GCA_963573645.1 Pithecia hirsuta
TTCGTGTGCATGTGTCCTTATTGTAGAACGATTTATACTCCTTTGGATATATACCCAGTAATGGGATTGCTGGGTCAAATGGAATTTCAATTTCTAGGTCCTTGAGGAATCGCCACACTGTCCTCCACAATGGTTGAACTAATTTACACTCCCACCAACAGTAAATAATTCTTGAGTGAAAAAATAAATTCTAGAAGAATTGCCCACCTTTGACGTTTTTATTCATTCTCAGGTTAATTCTCCTGTATTTTTCATCCAGTATTTACTATTCAATTGATATTATATTTATTCAACTGATACCCTCAATGTGTAAGGTGCTGTAGAATATATAATAATGATTTAGAAATAGTTCTTGATCTCAAGACTTTTACAGTTTATTAATACAGGAAAAATTGCATAAAAATAAAGAGCTAGACTGTAATAAGGAGCATAAGACTCATACTCATAATTTGAGGGCTCAGGAAAATGAGAATTTTCTTGGCAGGAAAAAATCAGGATATCTTTATAAAATGGTGGCTTTTAAGATAAACCTTGAAAAGTTGCTAGGATTCAACATGAGAAATGGAAAAGAAGTCACTTGAAATGAGTAGGCTCGTATGTGGGGAGATGAAGGGACTAGAAAATGTATTAGTTGGTAAGTATTGGTTTAGCTCAGTCAGAGTAAATAAAAGAGAAACATGGATATAAAGCCAGAAAAAATTTGAAACATATGTGTTTGGCCATAGGCCATAGGACAGAAAGAATATGGGTGTTTTTTCACAGAGGAACACAAAAGGTTAATCAATAGGAGATTGCTGTTTTTTTGGGGAAGACATTTTTATTGGGAAGCCTGTTTGAAAGGAGGTGAAAGGTGATTGAATGCTGGCAAGATAAATAAGTAGTATTACTTAGTGAGATTTGAGTCTTTGTTCTGAGAAGGATGTAGGCTCTATTTCCAGATATATAGAATTAGAAGGAGAAGATAGTTTTGGAAGTATTAATAAGATAACTCATTTTAGATATGGTAAATTTAGAGTGAATTTCAGGTATAAACATCTAACAGGCAGTCAAAAGTATGAAACTAAGAACTTGGGAAGAAAGGGTTAAAATAAAGACTTGACAAAATGATTAAAGAACATCATATTCTGTGATCATTTTCTCAGGTTTAACACATTTAGTTCTAGAAAAGTTGCTATTTTGGAATCATTTTTAATTTTTACTAAAAGGCTCTTGATTTACAAATAAAAATGCAGCTTGTAATTGTTTTATGTTGTATAAATTCATATTTATTCAAAACCAATGTGCAGTGACATCAAGTGACGTTGTTTTTACATTTAGTTCCCAAACGTAAGACAAGTTACAAATATCTTTTTATATTTTGTTATAAAATTATTAGTCATTTGTGTACATTAAAAACCCAGTGCCATATTGAAGAAATAATTGGAAGTTAAAGGTTATATTTTCTCCAGGACATTAAAGTACATAGTTCTCCAGGTCTGCTTTTACAGTCAAATTGTCACTTTTTATTTTTCTTAGACTTAGGTGAATATATATTCTATTATTTATATATTATATTATATATATAATATATTATAATATATTCTATTATTTACATTAAGGTCGACGTGATCCAAACTTTATTTTTTATTTGGAGAAAACTAAAGAGATTCAGGAATATCTTAATGTCTTCAGTTAAATTAAAATTTCAAAATACTTAAAAATTATTATCATAGCAAAGGCTTGGATCAATTTTAAAACATAGGTATGTATGAAATAATTATGAGACTTCTCTGTCACAAGTTAGTATTCCTAAAATTTTATTGTATATTGTCTTCAATGAGAAAAAAGCACAAATATCTGTCTTTTTATTTTAATATTAATGTGTGCCAAACTACACGTATTATTCTGTAACTTTTTTAACTGAAAAATATCCATGAGCATATCTTATTATTCATGTTTTAGGAGAAACAACGACACTATGGATGGATATCAATACTTGTACAATTTCTTCCCTTTGAGATGTTTTCTGAAACAAAAAGACAGTGAGAAAACAGTGAATCACTATAATGTGTTCCAGCAATATTAGTGAATCTGCATTTTTTTATGCAAAGACGCTAAAATGTGATTCTAAGATCTTCAGTTTTCAAACCAAATGTACTGAAGTCATTCTTTATGTTATTCTGTGAAGCTTGCTTGCAAATATGAGGTTACATGCTTAGATAAAGACTGTTCCAGTTCTTAGTTTGGAGAAGTATCAGTGACTTATAAAGACATCATTTCCAAGAAGTTGAGAGAAACAATATTTTGTTTTACCCATTCAAAATCAGACCAGCATTGGAAGCTATATTGATACCTTGAACTGGTACTTAGAAGAGAGAAGTTTACAGTCTCCTATGAGACCCAAAGAGATGTTAAACATTGTGTGTAATTACCTATTACAATATCTGCTTTGAAAGAATTGAATGGAGATGTTAATATTTGGCAAAATATATGTTTTATTTTAGAATGCATTATGAGATTAACTGAAGCCACATGTACCCTCCGGCACACAAGAACAAACATTCTTTGCTTTCCATTCTGATTCTTCTTGACTTTAGGTTATCTTTTTATAACGTGAGATCTAGCTCACAGCGAAGGACATCCAGTGTCATGTGGACTATCAGATTGGTAGCTCAGATCTCTGTTGTGTATCTTGCGTTTTGAGAGCTACAAGTTTTATTATACAGAGACTCTGGCCAGCCTTTAGTAGTATATAGTAAAATCGTGGGTGGTTTTTGTAGATAATATCATTTTATTTGGAGATTTACTGATGACAAAACTGGTTGCTTTCAGTTATTAAAAATCCCAATGTAGCCTGGGTGTGGTGGCTCGTGCCTGTAATCTCAGCACTCTGGGAGGCGAGGTGGATGGATCACATGAAGCCAAGAGTTTGAGACCAGCCTGGGCAGCATAACGAAACCCTGATTCTACTAAAAACACAAGAAAAATAGCTGGGCATGGTGGCACATGCCTGTAATCCCAGCTACTTGGGAGGCTGAAGCAAGAGAATCGCTTGAACACTGGAAGGCAGAGGTTACAGTGAGCTGAGATTGTGCCACTGCACTCCAGCGTGGTTGACAGAGCGAGACTCTATCTCAACAACAATAACAAAGTTACATTGTAAATAAAACAATTAATTGTAGAATCACAATTATGAATAAAACTATAATTTTAATAGTATAAATGTTTAAACAATGTCATTTAAAATATTTCAATTTACTTTAATATTTTATGCTACTGTTAGCAATAATAATCCTACCAGAAACACTGATTGTAAAGTAGTAGTTTGCACATTCCATGGTGCATTAATTCCAGTCCTTGAGCATAGATTATGTGCTTTTAGTTTATTTATAATTTATTATGGATGGCTAATGTCTACCTTATAATATATATTATATATAACATTATATATATAATACCTATCTATACAAATACATATTTAGTGTTTTTACTGATTTTTGAGCTACCTTTCCTTTTTGCCTAATGAGTTGTTAACATATCTTCATGGTACCTTCATTTTCATTTATTTCTCTCTTTATAGCATCCCTCCATGACCTCCATTAACTAGTCAACACAGTGAGCTCTGAAGTCTTGGACTTGCTTTATGTAACCCAATCACTGATCACAGGACCCTTCCACTGCCATTTTCTTTCATCTTTGCCTTAACTTCAGCCCCTATTTCCTCTTAATTCATATTGTGGCATACGGATTCTACTAATTGTCAACACATGCTTTTTTCCTCTTATTCCATTTGATTTCTTATGCAACTTACCCATTTTATGTATCTTTACTTTAATAGAGATGGTGGCCTGCTATTAATTAAGAATTAACAGACCTGGATCCAAATTTTGTCTTGTCTTTTTATTGGGCAAGTCAATATTTTAAGCCTCAATTACTCCATTTTCTTATCTATAAAAGACAACTCTGTAAAGTTATTGTAAATTTTGAAAATCAATCACTTAATACTTCCCATGGCACATGGGTACTTGATAAAAGCTAGGTAGTCACAGGCAGATGGTCTGTTACCCATAGCCCTTAGTTTAGATGCATTTTTAGAATTCAGAATTTATGGACTTTAAGAGGTATGCATATTTATTTATATAATACCTAATATCTCCAACAGGATGTTAGTCAGCATGCTTAAACAAGTTGATAATTCTGTAGGACAATACTTACATATGAATTTTTACACAGAAATATTAGCCTCCCATTAATTCAAGTCAGATATTGTTACCAAATGAGTTATGAAAAAAAACATTATTCAAATTTTGGAATTCAGGATAAGGGAGTAGGAATCCAGAAAACAAGAGGAGGTTTTACATTTTTCTTATTGTAAACTAAATTTTATTGTTTCATTTTGACTATGTGGATGTCTTCTAGGTTTCCTAAATATGAGACCACAGCACTTTTTTTAACCTACACTTCCACAGCTCATCCCCTTCCCCAGGTAGCCTCACCACTCCAGATTTCTTCTGAGAATTAAGAGTGGAAATGAAGTAGTTATTTCAGTAGGAGCATAATTGTTGGACATGGAAGATTAATGTCACATTAAGAATTTTTTTCTCCATGGAATTTGTTAGGATAAGTATATAATATCTAGGGAGAAAAGGACACAAAAAATCATTCGTTTTTATTTCTTCCTTTGTGATTAAAAACTGGATTTTCTTATATGTATTTTAACTCAGAAGATGTTTTAGCAGGATTTGTAGTTAAATGAAATACATTAGCAATTTTAATGTGCATAATGTATTGTTTTATATAAGTATTTATAGGTTCTAGAGAAATGTAGATAGTCTTATTGATATTTCCACTGATAAGGATCTACATAGAATTTAGTCTGTTCCTTTTTATTGTCTATTGACTTGGAGGACTTGCTATCAGGATAAAAGTTGTAACTGAATTTATAATCTCGCATTATGTAGTTATTAATCACAATTGATCCTAGTATTTATTTTTTTTTTAGTGTCCTACTGAAACCAAAGCAACATTTGGGGTTCATCTTAAAATAGTAGGAGACTGGACAGGTATGTAGAACATACAATTTTAAGATACATTCTTTGAAAATAATGGAATGTAACAATTTGAATGTGTTTTATTATAACTTCCAGCATGTATAGAGATGTGTGTATGCTTTAAGCTATTCTGGTTTTTGTTTGTTTGTTTGTTTGTTTTGCTTGTACAGTTTTGACATCTGTATTTTCTCTTTTAAGATGCATTTTTGCAATCAGAATATCTTGGATATCAGTAATTATTAGTAATATATTGTTCAATATGCTTGCAAATAATAGGTTTCCACCTACTTGTCAGGTGTATTGGCAATAGGGGGAATGCTGAAATGTGTTTCTTAGAAAATGTGAGTTTAAAATATGTGCTTGGTTTGACTCTCAAAATAATCAACACCTGGTATTGAGATCACACAAATCTTCCAGTTCTTTCATGATATTTTTTGATGTGTTTCTGTATATGTAGCAACTTCACAGTATCTTTGGAATAGATACTTTTAACAGCAGGCTTATTGGTGATACTTTATTTGTCTTCAGTGAATACTTTTTGTTACCTGAGAGATGCATTGTACTAAGAGCTCTGAGTAAATAAAAGAAACATATTCATTCTTGTATTAATATTTCTGTGGCCCAACAGAATAACTGACAAGTGAGTACTCAGTAAATGTTGGCTTGTTGGTTGGTTATGTTGTTGTTGCAGGCAAGAATGCAGATATAAACAAGAATGCAAATGTAAATTTAAATATTCTTATAATTAGGTGCTAAACAAGAGATTGGCATGTAAAATCTGTAGGGAACACGAAAAATGTAGCTTAAATATGGTCTAGGGCTGTAAGAGAAGCTTCACAGAAAAGACAGAATTTGAGCTGAAGTTTAGAAATCAGGCAAATGAAGAAAGATGTAGGTAATTTAAGTGAAATTCACAGTATTGTCAAAAATCAGGAAAGGCAATGATTAAACGCTCTTTGGAAAGGATGAATCCAATCAGCCTTTAGTCAATTAAACAAAAGCAAAGTCAAACAAAATGAAACAAAAATAATCAAACAAAAGCAAAGATTTGTTCTGGAGAGTAGTATAGAAGAACCATTTAGGGCCAACCTGGTGAAGATCATGAATGCCTTAACAAAATATTAAAGTAATTGAGAGACTTTAGAGAACTTTTGAAGCATTTGAAGCACCATGATGAAAATAGTATTATAAGTTGCTAGTTAGATAGATTAAAATCAAGGGAAGACTTGAAGGTACTTAAAGGCAGAGGGGAAAAGAGGCAGTGGAGGGGTGAGGACAGAAACTGGAAGTAATCGATTTGTGAATGCAAGTTAAGAAGGTAGCATTAGAAGGAAGACCCTAATTTCTGTAAAAACCGGGGAAGGATAAGATGTTGAATAATAAGAAAGACGTGTTTGAAATGAGGAGTACAGTAGTTGATATAAAGAGCTTATTTCATATAGTTGAAAAATAATAGTGGTAGGTGTAAAATTTAATGTCTTTAGAAAGGATAGCCAACTGGGAATTGGAGACTTGAAAAAAAGGAAGGAAATCTACAACATAGGATTTCATGGGCAAACATCTAAATGAATTAAAAAGATCTTTGAGCAGTAATGACTCATTCAGAGTCATGAAAAACCAGGCTTACATGGATAACTTTCAGGTGGTAGCATTGAAAAGAGATCATGGTTGTCCTCTGATAGATATACACTGGTGGAGTATCAACATATGAATAATTACAATATGCCCAAAATCAGTTGATATAATCACAGTTTTTTGTTTGTTTGTTTTTTCACTGTTTTGGAAATAAAGAATAAGGGAAGTCCTTTTCTGGTGAGAATCCCAATATAGTAGGCATTAAGTTCAGTTGTGAATGGTAAATTGGTAGAATTCTATTATCTGAAAGGAAATGCACAATGAAAACATAATTTAATTCATAAGACTAAGCAGAAACTCCTGATGATTTATTATTAGCTTTTGTTACCAAGTTTCTTCACAAAGTGACATTCTATTACCATTAACTCATTAAAATAAACAATGTCTCACTATTTTAATCATCTCTTCTAGGAACACTTAATAGTGTTAATTTTATCCTCCTTTTTAAATGTACTATGCCATTGAGAAAAACAAGATCATTCTATTTAGAGAGTTCAGTTCCAGTCAGATGCTTTTCAATGAATAGACCTTCTTTGTTGTTGACTTGAAATATTTGTTGACTTGGAAAAAAATAAGCATTCATGCAGAGAACCCCTAAATAATCATGTCACTGTCTGACACTTTAGTTCAAAGAGATTTAGCTGCCTTACAACAATGAGATTACAATTTTTGAAGGAAAAATAGGAGCATTATCTTTGAGATCAACAATCATTGGTTTTTATTCTAAAATAATTTATTAAAATTCAGTATTAAGAGCAGTAGTTATAGGAAATACCAAAGATATACCTAAAACATTGAATATCAAAGTTTGTTTTTTTTTAAACTTAGAGGTATTTAAGTCAGACTGACTTTTTTGGTTGTTGTTGTTCTTGTTTTTGTTTTTGTTTGAGATAGTGTTTCGCTCTGTTGCCCAGGCTGGAGTGCAGTGGTGTGATCTTGGCTTACTGCAACCTCCACCTTCTGGGTTCAAGCGATTCTTCTGCCTCAGCCTCCCGAGTAGCTGGGATTACAGGCACATGCCACAGTGCCCAGCTTATTTTTGTATTGTTAGTAGAGACGGGGTTTCATCATGTTGGTCAGGCTTGTCTTGAACTCCTGACCTCGTGATCTGCCCGCCTTGGCCTCCCAAAGTGTTGGGACTACATGCATGAGCCACCGCACCCAGCCAATAGTGACTTTTTATTTGTTGAAATATATTTTGCATTGGCAGTGTGCAGGGACTGAAGATCAGGTTTAAAGTAACTCCATAAATGATCTCTCTAAGACTAATCAACTATACCTAGCTACCAAGTGCTGGAAAAGCAAGCGAAGCAGCTATGCAGCACACGACAAAGAAGCATCAAACTCTCATATTTGTTGTCTAGATTTTCATTTTCACCAGACCTCTGGCTGCATCTTCTAAATATGCGGAAGACCTGTTAAGTTTAGGAGATTCTTGAAACACTTTAGATACAATTCAGGTTTTTTCTTGAAATGATGGTAGTAGAGTGGATGGATTGGATTACCCAAGTAGGTGTCTCTTTTAATTGAATTACTATCTTGTTGCTTTTCTAGAGTAGCCATTCTTTCCAGTTTCAAACATATGTTCACAGACTATTGACTAATCATTTTAAGTGTACAAAAATGTTTTGTTAATTTCTTCATTACATATGATTAGTATTGATTAATTTCTGAGATAATGCTATACCCTTGCTTATTTTGGTGCTCTGAATAGCCGCTTATTCCAAAGATGTTTGAGTTGTACTATAACGGAATTAAAGACATAACATCCACATGTAACTAATGTAAAATTTCTGCCACTGATTCCTTCAGTAGTTAATGAATTTGTAATAATTGTGAATAAATATTCAATAAAGGACTTGTAGCATGTATCACATGACAACGTTTCTTTGAATCTTGGATGTAAATACCCATAATGTCTACTGGAAAAGCTTTCTATGATCCAAAGATATTGTTATCTTTTAGGATTAAAAATGAGAAGACAGGGATATATATTATTGTGGATTTGCCCTAGTCACATGTTACATTGACTGCTCACAGTACAAGTAATGTTAAATATAGGTTAGTTAAGGACTGGGGCACAAAAGAATTGATAACCTTCTGTTTGTTTGTATATCATTGTAGAACCCAGTCATGTGTCAGGCTTTATCTAGATTTTTTCATGAAAAGATTAAAACAAAACATGTGTTATGTGTTTAAAGTATTTTTTTTTTCATTTTTGGAAACTCCTTATAAGTCAGATTATGACCATACTAAATTATATTAATGTTATTACTTTATAATGACAACATATTTTAGGCCAATTACGTCAACCACCTTACACTAGATGTAACTGTGAATATCTTTTGGTTACTGCAAAAAGCCAATAAATAAATAAATAAGTCATATTTCGATATATGTAATCTCACAGCGTTTACACAGTTCGTGTTCATATAACGTAAACTTTTAAGCTTATAATAAATGTAATGTTCATATGTTTATTATAAGCTTAAAGTTTACGTTCTATGAACATGAACTGTATAAACTGGAAGTACTCTTTTTGTTGTTACTCTTGCCATGACTAGTGAATTACAATGATTAGTCATTTGTGGAAAATAATATTTAAACTGTTTACTTTGGCTAATCATCCAATGTGTGCTAAACACCTACTGTGTTCCAGACTGTGTATTAGTCACTGGAGATACAGCATTGAACAAAAATGACAATGCCTCTGCTCTTATAGAGATTGTATTTTGGTCCATGGGGAGTTTATCATTTTTTTGGAGATGTTTTGGTGTGATTCTATCTCCTGCCATTTGGCTGTGGTTTATAGATTGTAGCAGCCTCACCTACACCTCATGTCCTACCAACCCCTATGGATGGTAGTAGTTTTCTGCTACTCTCTGGATTTTTTTCACCATCCTCAATTTGGCTTCTCACTTCTTCCCTCACCTAAGTCATTAGTTGCCTGTAATGAACTTCTTACACTTTAATTATGCAGTCGTGTTTCTGGCCAGATCTGCACTGTAACACAGGTTAGCAAAGCTTTCTGAACAGAGCCCTGAATAAAGAGGAGAAATATATAGGAGAACTGCATTTCATGAAGTGCAAAAATCCAGAATAAGCCAAATACTTGTGCTCAAGGACCGGTAAGAAGTGCAATGTTCCTGACATTGAGTAACTGGGAAAGTTGTCGTTGATAAGGTCTGAGAAATACCCATGAGTCAGATCAGGTGAGCAATTGCAGGACTTCAATTGTATTACAAATATAACAGAAACCTATTGGAAGATTTTGATCAGGACTTGACTCGTATTTTGAAAGGGTAACTCTGACTACTATATGGTAGGGGTAAGAATATATGTCAATTTGGAGATGAGTTAAGAGAGAGGCCCTTGCTGAAGTCCAAATTAGAGAAAATTCTAGTTTGGCTTAGGGTGGTAGTGACTGGCTCATGAGAAGTCTTTGGATTTTAAAGGTACATCTGACAGATTTTCTTGATGTATTACAGGAGGGATGTAGGAGAAGTTAGGAATGAAGGAAGACTCTAAGGCTTCTGCTTGAGTAAGTGAACGCAGTGCTGCCACTTAGTGAGATGGGGAGTACTACAGCATATTTGAGAGGCAAGGGTAGACAGAGTTCCATTTTAGACATATTAAATTTGAGAAGTCCTTTAGATTTCCAAGAGATGAGCTTGCATAGGCATTTGCATATGTAAGTCTGCAAATCTGGCAGCAGTCTGGGTTAGGGGTTTTATTTCAGAATCATTTGGATACTGATAGATTTAAAGTATTGAAGCTGGATGGGATCACCTACAGCAGTATTTCTGATCTCTGTTAGATCCAATACTTTGTTTAATAACATTTTATATGCCCATTTTACAGTCTGAAAATAAAATTTATAGACATTAGGCACAACAAAGTCAGCATAAGGTCCTAATTTAGTAAGTATAAAGAAGCTATTAACATAAATTAATTTATAATACATGATTTACGGTGGATATTTAAATTTTCAGACATGACTCCACTAGAATTAATAATAATAATAGATACTTGTACTCACATATAGAATGGTTATGAATAAGACATTCTAAATACAGGCTTCAAATACAGTTCAAGAGCTGTAAGCACTGTTTCCCTTACTTTCTTAGCTCAGAGTACCATGACAAAATACTGTAGACTGTGTTTAAGCAATAAAAATTTATTTTCTCACAGTTTGAGGGACTAAAAGTCTAAGATCAGGGTGCTAGCCTGGTGAGTTTCTGGTGAGGGCTCTCCTCCTGGCTCGGAGAGAGCTGCCTTCTCATTGAGTCTTCATGAGAGACATGAACCACACAACTGTGAAATGTGAGGAGAGCTCGCTGTCTCCTGTCTCTCCTTATAAGGACTCTAATTACATCAGATAAAGGCTTTACCATTATAACCTCTTTTAATTACTTTCATGAAGGTCCTGTCTCCAAAACAGCCATACTGAAAGTTAAGACTTCAACGTCTGAATTTTGGCGAGATAAAATTCAAATCACAGCACTTATGTTGTGATTTTTCCAACATGGTGAACAGCTTTTGGTTAAGTTCTAGACACAACAGAGTTCAATATTCCTTTAGTTTCCAGGGTGATTGCAATCATAGACGTTTCATTGCATATTAAAATCTTGCAAAAACTTGGTATTTTTCATAATCATAAACGATGTTTACATTTACATGAGTATCCAGCAAGTCATTTGTAAAGCATGCAAGAAGTGAGACAGTTATTTGTTCCACAGTATTCTCCGCAGCATTGAGAATGCCTAGTGTCCCTGAAACCCACCCACTATATATTAGTAACTTCAGAATATTATTGAGAACCAAATTGCTTCCACGAGTTCTCAAAACCTCCCCTGGGAGGTAGCACTGTCCCATTAGGAGTAACTGCTTTGAGGAATGGGGATAGATAGAGTAGAGATATAACAGAGGATTGAGCCCTGAGACATTTCAACATACAGTGTTCAGCAAAGGTAACTAAGAGGAGTGCTACCAAAGTTAGAAAAGAATCAGGAGTGTTTGATTCTTAAGACACCATAGGACAGTGTTTCAACAAAAAAGAAGGATTGATCAATGTTATCAAATGCTGCTGAGAAGTGGAGTAAAATGAGGGCTGAATTAATGACTTTGGGAGCTGTGGTTTTAATAGAGTGTTAAGAACAAAGGTCTAATGGAAATAAGTTTAAAAGATAATAAAAGTAAGAGAGGACGTGGAGCTGGTAAGTCTAGACAAATCTGGCAGTATGCTTGGATGGCTCCTAGGACTTGAGAGGAGGTGCTTTTCTTCCCACCTCTGTGGTCAGCGTAGTCATGTCTGATAGCTTCCCATCACTCACAGGGGTAGTAGTTATTCCACAGAAATTGACGAACATCATTCCTGTGGTGTGAATGTGTCCCCTAGGATTCATATGTTGAAATTTAGTCAACAATATGATAGTATTAAGAGGTGGGACTTTTAGGAGATGATTAAGTCACGAGAATAAAGCCCTCATGGATGAGATTAGTGCCTTACCAAAGGGCTTGAGGAAGTTGGTTTACTCTCTTCTGCTTTTCTGCTGTGTATGTTCCTCCCCTTTTGCCCTTTTGTTCTTCTGTTACGTAAGAACACAGCAATAAGGCACCATCTGAAAAGGAGAGAGCAGCCTTTACCAGGCACCGGAGCTTCTGGTGCCTTGATTTTGTGCTTCTCAGTCTTTAGAACTATGATAAATAAATTTCTGTTGTTTATAAATTACTTAATTTGTGGTATTTTTGTTACAGCAGCTCTCTAACAAAGACAACAATGAAGTAGGCCTTATGTATTTATCTATTATTAGACCTGGCTATTAAATATTTGCCAGAATGCCACTGGACAAATTCTAAGAAGTTTGTATGTAAAGTGAAATAAAGAAATAAGTGAACAGCTGAAAGGAGGAAATAGGACAAGGAAGATAGAAGTTAAAGGTATGTGATTATTTTATAGTAATTATAATAGTATACTAAGCATATTATCATATATTTATACATTTATTTGAATGATGAGAATGAAGTAGAGAGAGGAAGGTTTATATTGCTGGAGAAATTGAGAATATAGTTCCAGGAGCAAATGGAAGATGTACAAGTTTCTGGGAGGAAAACTTGGGAGGCTTTTCAGGCTCAAACTGAGGGTTAGAGATGTATAGAACTTGCCTAGAGTCAGGGATTATTCCAGGGAGAAAAAAATAGCTTGAATGGCTCAGAAGGGTGACCTAGCTTGGAATGTCAGGAAAATGTCATGCTCTTGGGAAGCTTGACTGGGATGGCATCCAAATGTCAGGTCAAGGAAGAGCTTGTAGGTCTTGCTATGAACCTTGGTCTTTTCCTGAAAGATGCTAGTGAAATATTAAGGAGTTTTACACAGGAATTGAAATCAAATTTGCCCTTTATATGGGTCACCCTGCCAGTGTTATATCAAATAGAAAGGAAGAAGACTAGGTTGGAAGCAAAGGCATCACATTAAAGATTTTTTTGGTGTCAAGCAAATGGAAGACTTTATCTTTTGAGTTTTTAGCAAGGAGTGATCTATGGTGCCCAATGAAATAGTACTGAACAGTATTCCTGTTAGCCTCATAAAAATCATGTCATTAGGAAGATGCAAGGGGAAGGTCTAGAGATGGTACTGATTGCTGTGAATTACTGAGCGCACTGGAGAACAGTAAGTAGAGAGAGTCAGTGTACGAAAAGAGGCACTTAGAAAATGAGCCTATTTCTAAATTCTTCATGTTTCTACATTTCCCCAGAACTACGAGAATGATTGATTTTATACTGATCTAGCTTGTGATTAGCAGGGGTGGATGAGTGGCAAATACAGATACAATTACCTGTGTATAGATCTAGATGTGTCAAGATGAGGATTAATCTATGATATCTTAAAGTATATATACTTTGTATAATGAAACACTGTAGTTCTAGCCTCACGTGAGTCTACGTGGAAATCATTGAAGATAATGAGTTAATCTGATGAAGCTTAACATGGCTTATTTACTATCACAATATAGTAAATCATTCAATTCATGTGAGCTGGACATAAATTCTGCAGCCTCAGAAACCAAGGAAACTTTTTAATTAAGAAAATGAGAGGCACATTATATGTGTACTACAATTTAAATGACTGTCTGTTCTCAGGAGAGAGGATAAACTGTTTTTTCCTTGTTTTCTCATTTTATGAACATTAAATATATGCCGTCATGTTTTTAGTAGGTGACAGCTCACTTAAAATGCCACAGAAACATAAAAATTGCTTAGTAAATAAAAGAATTCACTAGTCATTAAGTTTTATTCATTCCAGCCATTTTGCAAACCCAAACACAGGAATAAATACCAAATTTTTGTTTTGTATCCAGTTTTTAAAATGTTGCTTTTTAAAAACAATTTTTGGAGAGAGGTCTTGCTCTATCTCCAGGCTAGAGTGCAGTGATGTGGTTGTGGCTCACTGCAGCCTTGACCTCCCAATATCTAGTGATCCTCATATGTCAACCTCCTGAGTAACTGGGCCTACAGCTGTAGACCATCATGCCTGGCTAATTTTTTTTTATTTTTTGTAGAGGCAGGATTTTGCCATGTTGCCCAGGCTAATCTGGACCTCCTGGGCTCAAGCAATCAGCCCACCTCAGCCTCCCAAAGTGCTGTGACCATAGGAGTGATCTGTGCTTAGCCAAAATGTTACTTTTTATAAACAAATTCTGTAATTGCTGGACCTGGAAGTAGAGTAATGATAGTGAAGTGGTTTGTTTTATGGATTGTTATGTTTTTATTAGAATTGTTCTGTTGGTAAAAGTAGTTTAGAGTCTCTGTTATCCAGTATATTCTGCTTGATTTGACTATGTAACATGAAAGAAAATAAGAATTATGAGGGATTTTCTTAGTAACATAACTTTTTAATCAATGTCAAAAACATGACATAATGTACTTAATGGCTAAGAAGGCATCTGCCACTTTGCCAAGTGAGCCTAGTGTTAATGGACTAAATAATTTCAAAGGAGGCAAAAGGGCAAGGGTTTTGTGCCATTATCCTTATTATAAGGAACATTTTTAAGTACTCATTTTCTTGATACACTTGCTAATCATTGTATGTATTTGCTTGTTGCTTTTCCTTGATTCATAGGGTTGGTCTATGGCCAACACATCCTCTATTTAAGAACAGAGAAGACTCATTACATGGTTGATTGTGATTGGCTTTAAAGGACCACATATTGCATGGCTTGATTTTATTTGCTCGGGTCTTTGGATATGAACTTTGTAAAAATGTAAAAGAAAATCTCCTGGTTTTTTGGGGGGATCTTGGTCTTGGATAAAATGGCGTATTTCGTCTTGAATATACACCTAGGTGGTATTCAGTTTGTGCAGAAACCAGGAACTGAATTTGTATCGAGCTGAGTCTTGATCAGTTTGAGGTATTTCTTTTGATGAAAGCCAACATTGTTTAAAAAAATGCATTTGATGTGTCAAATGAAAATATAACCTTTTACTTAAAAGGTGCATTGTAGAAAGCTTAGTAGCAATAATGTGTTTATCCAAAAATGCCTCTGTTACTTGCTTTCACTTTCTTTGAAACTGTTTTTTTTTTTTACCCTCCTTCATTTGTTGTTATAGGTTAGCCTCTGTGGCAATAAAAGAGAGTTTATATTTTTATAAGAAATCCAGTTCTAGGCATTGATTCACTGATGTATGTAGAGGCCAAGAAGTCTGTCTGTAGTTCTTTCAAAAGCTGCTTTTGATTTTTTTTAAATAGCGTGTTTAACAAATAGGAAGCAAAATAATGAGTATCACAGAAATAGACGTTTGTCATTTTGCTCCCCCTGAAAATCAAAGGATCCATTAAACAATTTTTCTTTGTGTAATACTTCATTGCCTACCTTCAGACCTTACAGTATTTAAAAGTACCAGGTGTTGAGGCATGCAGATTGCATATGACCCTGCTAAGCTTTCTCTTACCCTGTAATCCTTAGGCAAGAATAAAGTAAAAAAAGAGAGAGGAGAAAGGGAGTACAGTATATTCTCAGGAGAGAATAAGGCAATACGATGGCAGTGGAAAGAACCCTGGACTGTGAGTGTTTTTGCTTCATTTTTGTCTTGTGTTTAAGTATCTTTGCCGCTTTCTAGCCATGTGACTGTGGAACTATCAGCCAGATGGTTGGTTTTTAGTTTCCTTGTCTAAAATATACCAAATTGAGGAAATTGTTTCCCAATTTCTCAGTTCATTATTGCCGTAAAATGGTATAATTATTTTTGAAGAAAGAAATTCTAGGATATGGTCAATTCAATTCCACTTAAAGTGGGAACGATAGTAGATAAATTTTGGTATAGTTCAGAAAATATTACAGAAATATTGTAAAGGATATATATCAAGTAAAGGATTTTTATGTTGCTTATCTTTTTTTCTTATTGGTGTTCTTATTCATTTATTAGCTCTGGTTGTACACACATGTCATCTTCTGAAAATTACATGTATGGGTTTAGGTTCCCCCCCCTTATATAATGAAGTATAAAATACTGTTTTTTATATTACTTAGACATGGCCTTAATATTTGCAAAAAAAAAATGTTTTATATAAGCAGAGCACGCAACTGGTAAGGTTTTATCTTTTAGAATTATAAATCATTTCATTTTCTTCTAGAATTATAAATTATTTTCATTTGAATCCTAGAATCTTATGATACAAGATTTGCCTACATATGTAATATATATGTAGGCAAATATATATATTTACATATATATGTATATGTATGTGTATATAAACATATAGACACATACACACATACACACACACATAGAGACAGAGACAGGGTCTCACTCTGTCACTTAGGCTGGTGTGCAGTAGCACAATCATAGCTCACTGCAGCCTCAAACTCTGATGCTTGAGCAATCCTCTTGCCTCAGCTTCCCAAGTGGCAAGGACCATAGGTGTGCAACACCACACCTGGCTAATTTTTTAAACTTTCTTGAAGAGCCGGGGTCTTGCTATGTTGCTTAGGCTGGTCTCAAATCCCTGGCCTTGAGCTGTCAAATATTGGGAATGTAGCCCTGAGCCACCACACCTGGCCTTCCTATATCACTAATTAGAAAATATTCTTGCTGTTCAACTTGATTTACTGGTTTATGTAAAGTACTACTAATTTGAGTGCCTCTCACGTTGATTTGAACGTAATAGTTTCAATAGCAACTATTGTTACTATTATTAATATTGTTAGTGTTGAGTTACCGTAGTAATAAAGGACATTCGCTTGATTTAAACAAACTTTTCAGGTAGAGAAATGTATGCTCCATATCTTTCTAGGTGGTATGAATATATTCTAAGTCTGCCCTTTAATTCTTTTTAGAAGTAATTTGTTTTTCTAAGATTAATATGCATATATCCCAGGAAATGAAAACACCAAATTTTGACAGACCATTAATTTCTTTGAATCCCTAGACAGAATGCACTTCTTTCCCTTTTAAAAATAATTTTATAATTACATTCTAAACCTTCTTCGAGTAGCTGTAAAATGGCATTGAAGTTCTTCTGTTATCTTGGCATTTGTGTGTGTGTAATAAGCAGAGCTGCCTTGGAGATAGTAATTTGTTTTATTCATAGTATGTGACAAATAATAGGTGCTCTATAAAAGTTTGTTAGACGAGTGAAAAAGTGGATAAAGCATGATTTAACTGATGAAGTTCTGATTATCCAAACTATTGATTTTACTTCCAATTCTAAATTTTATGTCGTTATGAATTATTGATATGTATGTAGCAGAGTAGAAATGTTCACCTTATCTAGCACCATGGCTCAAAAGAACTTCCTTTGTTGGTTTGTTGTATTTTTTATAAAACTTCTCCACTTCTTTTGCTTTTTATTACCTACGTATCCAGGCTAAGTTGATTGTTCTGTTCTGAACTGTCAGAGCACACATTTAGCACGTATTTACTTGTAGTGTTTGTATCTTTTGATAATATGTGTGTCTTCTCTGCTAGATCTTTAGCCCATTAGGAACCTAACTTGGTGCCTGACTTATAGTGCATGATCAGAAATGTTACTGAGAAATTACTCATTTTAGATGTTCACATTTTGTGTTTATATATTTAAATGGTGCTTCCTAAATGTGAGAAAATTAATTTGTACCTTCTATTTCAAGCAGTGTGTGTGTGTGTGTGTGTGTGTGTGTGTGTGTTATGTGTCTGTATTGGTGTGGTGTTTTCCTTGGAAGGTGGAGGAGGGGATAATACACCAAGATCTGTAATATGGGGCATATGAATGACAACTACTTTTGAAGATATGTTCATGTATGGTAGTGTGCACATCCATGCCCTATTTCTACTCTTTCAATATATACACATACAAACACACATACAGATAGATGACTGATAGATAGATAACTTTTAGATAAGTACTAAAAGTTAATATTCAATCAAATCTAAAACTTAAAAATTCAAAAAAGATATAGATAAAATAAAAAGTTATTATATATGATCAGGAGCCAACAGGCAATACATAACTGATAGAGTCAAGGTGGGCATGATCAGCATACTGGACAGCGTGGCTGGAAGAGTAATCTAAATGGATTGGCAGTGACCACCTGCACATGCCACAGAGATGTTATTTAGTAACAGCTGGAAAGTTCTAGAAAAACAGAAATTATTTATTGCTGATCTTTATTCTACTTAAAGAAATACACATGCGTCACACCCAGTAGTTGCTGAGAACTTGGTAGAAGTTCTCAGTGCAAACTGGAGATCTATGAAGCACCTCTGTTGCAGGTTAGATTAACTAGAAGGGGTGTGTGTGTGTGTGTGTGTGTGAGAGAGAGAAAGAATGTAAAATGCTTACTAGGGATCAATACCAATGACAGGAAAGAGAACAAACAGGGTTTGGGTGAAGGAAGAATTTGAACCACAAAGCAGGTTCAACAACTCCAGCCAAATTGATAGAAAGATCTAGAGCAAATATTGCCCAAGAAAGTTGCCTGTGTAGTGCTGAAATTTCTTTGCGTGTTTAGTCACTGGATGTGAGTTGCTCTGTGAGAGGTATTTGCTTTGCATCTGAGGCTGACCCTGATGGAGCTGACAGCTGGAGATTGCCTGCTAACTGCACTCTCCACATCTGGCAAGAAGTTCTTCACTGAAGAGGCACTTGGGGGATATTTCTCTATGTCAACTACATGACCTCTAGCTTATTTTCTTATTAATATTTAGTTAAAAATAAAATCTCATGTGAATACATCCTAGCAGGATGCTAGGAAAGCAGGCATAAACCAGAATAGTCCCAGTCAAACAAAGACACATGGGCCCACTCTCGTTCCGTGATTTTAACAAGATTTCTTTTCATTCCTAAAGCAAATATTCATTTTTGTTTTGTTTTGTTTCAATAGTTTTTAAGGTACAGGTAGTTTTTGGTTACATGGCTAAATACTTTAGTGGTGATTTTTGAGATTTTAGTGCACCTATCACCTGAGCAGTGTACACTGTACCCAATATGTACTTTTTTAATCCCTCACCCCCTTTGCGTTATTCCCTCTCTGGCGTCCTCAAAGTTCATTATATCTTTCTTCTGTCTTTGAGTCCTCAAAAGTTAGCTTAGCTCTCACTTACAAATGAGAACATAGGATATTTAGTTTTTCATTCTTGAGTTACTTTACTTATAATAATGGCCTCTAGCTCCATCCAAGTTGCTGCAAAAGATATTATTTTGTTCTTTTTTATGGCTGAGTAGTATTCCGTGGTGTATGTATATATATATACACCACATTTTCTTTATCTACTTGTTAGTCAATGGGCACTTAAGTTAGTTCCAATCTTTATTGTTGTGAATTGTGTTACTGTAAACATGCATGTATATGTGTCTTTTTCATATAATTACTTCTTTTCCTTTGGGTAGATACCCAATAGTGGGATTGCTGGATTGAATGGTAGTTTTACTTTTAGTTATTTTTTAAATTTCCATATATTTTCCATAGTCATTATGCTAATTTACATTCCCACCAGCAGCGTAAAAGTGTTCCCTTTTTGCCACATCCCCACCAATCTCTACTGTTTTTAAACTTTTTAATTATGGCCATTCTTGTGGTAGTTAGGTAGCATCTCATTGTGATTTTAGTTTGCATTTCTCTGATGATTAGTGATGCTGACCATGTTTTCATGTTTGCTAGCTGTTGTATATCTTCTTTTGAGAAATGTTGATTCATGTCATTTGTCTACTTTTTGATGAGATTGTTTGTTTTTTTCTTGCTGATTTGTTTGAATCCCTTGTAGATTCTGGATACTAGTCCTTTGTCAGATGCATAGTTTGAGAATATAAGCAAATATTTTTTAAGCAACTCAAATTTGAAAGGTGGCTTAAAGATCACTGAACTAATCTGACTCAGTTGTCAGTTCAGAAAAGGAATTAAGAACATTGGCAGATACAGGTCAAGAACCCAGGCTCTCTGACAACCTGTTGAATGTTTTTTTTTTCCTTTTTTCTAGAGAAATTATTTTCTGCTTTATTTAGGGAAAATTGACATGTAAAATTGTATATTTTCAGGGAGTACATATGTCTGGTATACATATGCATTGTAAAGTGATTACCACACTCAAGCTAATTAACATATTCATCACCCCAGATAGTTACCTTTGTTGTGTGTGGTAAGAATACGTAAGATCTACTTGGCTTCACTGCAGTAAAAAATTTAAAAAATAAATTGCTTTTCAGATGTGTAAAAAAAAGAATCTGCTTGGCAACAGTGATTTTTCTCTCATGATCTATTGCTGCTAAATACTGCAAACTGTATGAGAGAAGAAAGATCTGTCCTTTGGTAATCCCTTATTGTGTATACTCTCTGATAGTATTTCCTCCATTAAGAAGTAATCCTCGGGGAGAGAGATCCAAGATGGCGGATTAGCAACAGCTCAGGAATGTAGCTCACAGTGAAAGTGCAGAGAGCGAGTGGACGCCGCACTTTCAGACAAGTTTTTGTTGCCCACAGACCGGGAGATTCCCAGCGGAGGAGCCACACGGGTCGCCAGCGCGACTTTTTTGGCCTACGCAGCTGTTTTGCTGGCGCCCCGGCACGGCGCTTCTCAGTGCGGAGTATACGGGATAGGGTGCCCTGTGAGTCGGGCCCGGCTGGTCCCATCCCCACAAGGAGAACAGCAATTGGAAACACTGGGGACTGAGAGTTTCACAGCAAGCACAGCCTAACCGGGAAGGCCCAGCTCTGTGGGGAAGGGGCGTCCGCCAAAGGAAAACTAAGAAACAGAAAAAACTTCATCACCAGGCAGAGAGAGATCCAAGACGGCAGATTAGCAACAGCTCAGGATTGTAGCTCCCAGTGAAAGTGCAGAGAGTGAGTGGATGCCGCAATTTCAGACGAATTTCTGTTGCCCACAAACTGGGAGCTACCTAGTGGAGGAGTCACACGGGTCGCCAGCGCGACTCTTTTGGCTGGCGCGGCACGGCACTTCTCGGTGCGGAGTATACAGGACTGGGTGCCCTTTGAGTTGGGCTTAGCTGGTCCCATCACCACATGGAGAACAGCAATTGGAAGCGCTGAGGACTGAGAGTTTCACAGCAAGCACAGCTGAACCCGGGAAGGCCTAGCTCTGTGGGGAAAGGGCGTCTGCCGAAGGAAAACTAAGAAACAGCAAAAACTTCATCACCAACAAGCCAGATGTCCACTCAGACCCAATCTGAAAGTTGGCAATTACAAAGACGACAGGTGGATAAATCCACAAAAATGGGAAGAAACCAGTGCAAAAAGGCTGAGAACACCCAAAATCAGAATGCCTCTCTTCCTACAGGGGATTGCAGCTCCTCCTCAGCAAGAGAACAAGGCCTGACGGAAAATGAGTGAGATGGACTGACAGAATCAGGCTTCAGAAGGTGGATAATAAGAAACTTCTGTGAGCTAAAAGAACATGTAGTAACCCAATGCAAAGAAACTAAGAACCTTGAAAGAAGATATAACGAAATGCTAACGAGAATGGATAACTTAGAGAGGAACATAAATGAATTGATGGAGCTGAAAAACACAACACGAGAACTTTGCAAAGCATGCACAAGTTTCAACAGCCGAATTGACCAAGCAGCAGAAAGGATATCAGAGGTCGAAGATCAGCTAAATGAAATAAAACGAGAAGGCAAGATTAGAGAAAAAAAGGTAAAAAGGAATGAACAAAGTCTACAAGAAATATGGGACTATGTGAAAAGACCTAATCTACGTTTGATAGGTGTCCCTGAATGTGACGAAGAGAATGAATCCAAGCTGGAAAATACTCTTCA
>CAUYLZ010059028.1:0-20507 GCA_963573645.1 Pithecia hirsuta
CCCCTCCCCTCCCCTCCCCTCCTCTCCTTTCTCCTCCCCTCCCCTCCTCTTTTCCCCTCCCCTCCCCTCCTTGCCTTTCCTCTCCCCTCCCCTCCCCTCCTCTCCTCTTCTCTCTCTCCTCTCTCTTGTCTCTCCTGTCTCTCCCCTCTCTCCTCTCTTTCCTCTCTCTTCTATCTCTTCTCTTTCTCCCTCTCCTCTCCTTTTTCTCCCCTCTCCTCTGTCTGTGTGCTTCCCATTCTGTTTTTCTTCCTAGCTGTCTCCACTGTTCTGCCCCTTTTCACCTCCTGTTTGGTCTCTGCATCTCTTTTCCTTCCCCTCCTTAAGGACCTATCAGAGTTCAAGGACAAGGAAGCCACTGTGGGCTGCTTTCTTTTTTCTTTTCTGTTCCTTTTTCCCCCTCTGATGGTCTTTAAAATAATAACAGCAATAATCATGACCAATAACAGTCCCCTTGTCTTGCCAGCCCATGTAGATGACTTCCCTTGCATCGCTTACCATACATTATCAGACAGGGATAGGGAGGCTCAGGGGCTCTGGACTTGCCTCAGGGCTTGTGGCTGGTGAACACTGGAACTAAGATTGTGAGCTCTGCCTGTTGACTGCAGAGAAGCTGCTGACCTACTCAGGCCTGGGGAAACAGGAGGGAGGGATGGTGAGAAAGGAACATTTGAAAGCAAGATGGGGGCCAGGCACGATGGCTCATTCCTATAATCCCAGAACTGTGGGAGGCTCATACAGGAGGATTGCCTGAGGCCAGGAGTTCAAGACCAGCCTGGCCAACATAGGAAACCCCATCTCTACCACAAAAAAAAAAAAAAAAAGAAAGAAAAGAAAAAGAAATTAGCCAGGTGTGGTGCCACAAGCCTGTATTCTCCGCTATTTGGGAGGCTGAGGTGGGAGGATCACTTGAGTCCTGGAGTTTGAGGCCAGCCTGAGCAACATACTGAGACCCCCATCCCAAGAAAAAAAAATTAAACAGGTGGACCACCTGAGCCCGGGAGGCTGAGGCTGCAGTGAGCGGTGAGATTGCACTTTAGACTGGGTGACAGAGAGAGACCCTTTCTTAAAAAGAAAAAAAAAAGCAAGATAAGTCACTTCTTGAGAGCATCTCCTCCAGGCAGAGAGGACTGAGCATCAGTGAGGGCGGGGAGCAGGGTACCAGGACCCCCACTGCAGACCTGCCATGCCTCTGCCCGACTTTGCTGCGGTGACTTTGGGCAAGCATCCCTGACTTGTCCGGCTATGCACCTTCACCCCTGAGGAGCAAATACCATGTCCTTCAGGTGAGCAGAAGAAGGGTTGAGAGCGGGTCTGAACCTTCAGTACGCAGGGAGGGGCTGGGTCTCCCAGAGGACATGTGACTTGCCTAAGGTCATTGGCAGGATGGGCTCAGGGCTCCACTCTCCTGCCCTTCAGCCTGAGAGTCCTTGTTCACCTCTCTGCACCTTCAGTGTCTGCAGGGTCTTTGCCAAAACCCAAACCTCCACAGGCGTCCTCTTACTTCCTTTCCGTGATGACCTGGTGACCATCTGTGAGTGGGAAGAAAAGTGCTGGAGGGGCAGGTGGAGGTGGGCGTTGGCCTGACAATGACTTCTTCTGCTTCTAGGGGTGTGAAGACATGGCTTGGGATTTCAGGTGGAGGGTTTGCTAATGTCACTACAGCATGCACCTGCTGAGGAAGGTATCTTGGTGGGGAAGGGGCTTGGAGGGGAAGTGGGGAATGCAAAACCCACCTCTTTTTGTGGGGAAAGGGGGGGAAGTGGGGAATGCAAAACCCACCTCTTTTTGTGGGGAAGGGGGGGGACGTGGGGAATGCAAAACCCACCTCTTTTTGGCCTCCCCTCTCCCATTTCCATCCTCCTCCACTTGCAAACAGAGCATTGGGGAGAGATTAGGGATTTTAAAAGGGGCCATTAGAGGAAGGTGATTGGCCCGCACCAGTTACTGTGCAGTGTCTCCATTACCGTAATAACTAACCACTTAATAACCGGCTTCCCCACTAATTCTAATTGAAACACGTAATGATATTTCCAGGCCAAGAGTGGCAAGCTCGAGTCTCAGCAGACATCGCCAGGGGCCACCCCCCAGCTTCACGTGGCGAAAACCGTGGGTTTTCCTTGGGTATTCTGTTGGAATAGTCTCGGGCAGCTGACAGCGACTCTTATATGGCTGCCAGGAACCACAGCTGATGATAAAAGCCATTAAAGGTCAGCTGGGAATAGAAAACTATTTATGTTAAATGCCACAGATTAAGCCGCAGAGTGGGCTTTGGGCGGGGAGCAAAGGGTGAAGTGCAAAATGCTGGTCACTGCACTACCTCTGTAGGGGAAGTGGGGGGGATTGAAGGGTGAGGGTGGGGCCAGGGGCAGCGGGCACTTGAGTTCCCTCCAGCCCAGGGAGGAAGGTGGATGCAGGCAGCCACAGTGATTAGCCAGGCTGGCTGCCCTGAGGTTGCTAAGCGACCTCAGGGCCAGGTGTGGGGAGAGGATGGAGCGGGTGTGTGCGGCATCATCCAGGAAGGGGACCCAGGCAGTTTCCAGGAGGATCAATGAGATGGAGGCTGCTTCCACTTACAGAGGGACCCTTGTGGGCTCTGTTTCTGGAGTGTGATTGGGGGATGGCATGGGTGTGCCCAGTCATAACTGAGGATGAGTGTGACACACCCAACTGCCCTATGCAGCCAGAGCCAGGAAGTCACAGATAAACAAATGCCATGCCCCCTTCACTACCTTCCGAGGGTCTCAGAAGCTGGAGTTTGAAGGGCACAGGAGGGGCTTGAGTGGGAGGGGCTTCAGGGCTCAGCGGAGCCTGGGCCAGGCCCTAAAGGGTGGCTCCAAGAGAACTGGGGACTCTGGTTCTATTCCCACCCCAAAAGTGCCCATGCTCCTTAAACCTGAACCTGAGTGTCTGGCGAGAGCCCTCTGTGCATCTCGGCCCCGTCCTTTGGCAAAACTCACCTGAGAAGCCAGTGTGTTGACAGGCCTGAGAAATCCCCAGAAGTTATTTAGATTACTCAGCTCACATTCAAACAATGACTACCACCCTTGGTGACCTACCTGGGGTGTGGTTCATTCTGCGGGTTGAGGCAGAGAGACTTTGTTTCCATGCTCTGCCACCTCCCGATTGCCTGGCTGTTGCTGTGTGCACAGGGAATGCAGGCTCATTTTGATATTGGTGCAAACAGACATCATTGGGAAGGTAAATCTAGTGGAGAAGGGGAGCAGGCAAGATGAATATTACCCTAAGCCCTGTCCTGCAGCCTAACATCCAGTCCCAACCGGGGCATCTTTCCTCCAGGAGCTAGGAATCATTTGCACCAATGGATGGGCCTGAAGGAGATACTGCCGTTGACTCCTCCAATACCCCTGTGATGGAGAACAGATCTCCAGCAGCGCAATGGGGCCTGGGAAGGCCCTCACCTTCCCTCTTCCTATGAGCTGTTTGGCTATAGAATGACAGGGCTGGAAGTGAGCTAGTCTAGTAGCACTTAGAGGAATACAGTAAGATGGAGAGAGGTCCCAGGAGGCCCTGAGAGTCCAGGCAGTGGGTGCTGTGTCAAGATGGGTGGGCTTGGTAGGATGCCTGGGGGGGAGGGTGAGACTTTCATAGACACTAGGAAGGGTTATACTGATTTCTGCCATCAATAGATATGTATTGGCAACTACTCTGCACTGGCCCAGTGGTTGGCACTGGAAATATAATGCATTATCCTTGCTCTAGAACCTCACTGCGAATAGGGAAGATCAATGTGTTCCTGAGTAACTGCAGTACATTAAAACTATCTCTAGGAGAGAGGCAGGGCAAGGGACCCAGAGCACCCAGAAGAGGAACCAGGAGGATGGGGAAGGCTTCACAGAGGCAACATTGGAACCACTGGGCCTTCCATAGTCAAAAGGAGAAGGCTGGAGAGGGAAGCGTGGGCCAGATGGTAAAGAGCCTTGGATACTGTGCTTAAGAAGGGAATTGAAAGTGAATTCTGAAGGCAAGAGAGAGGTATGCGCTCTTTCTGGGTGGGAAAATGAGAGGACTTGTCCTGGATTTTAGAAAGAACTCTCTGGAAGCTTCAGGGAGGATGTGCTAGACACAGAGGTTCTCAACCTTGGCTGCATCAGAATCATCTGGAGGACTTGTGGAAACACAGATCGCTGGTCCCTGCCCCAGGAGTTTTTAATTCAGAGACGCTGGGCTGCAGCCAGCCAGAGGATTTGTGTTCCTAACAAACTCCCACACGCTGCTGCTTGGGGTCCGGGACCACAGTTTGAGAACCGCTGTGTTGGAGAGAGGACCTGAGGAGGAGCTGGAAGCAAGGAGAGCAGGTAGAACGAAAGGGGAATCAAATGAGAGATGATAAGGAGACGGGCTTGAGAGACCACTGAGGTCCCAGCGCACGCAGACGGCGTGGTGCCGACCAGGAGAGGCAGGGCTCAGATGTGGGGAGTGGGCAGCAGAATCATGATATGGCCTTGGAGGAGCTGAAGCAGCAGAAGATGGGCAGACAAGGCAGTACAAAGCTGGGAAACAGGAAGGATATCCCAGTCAGGGCTGAGGTCCCAAGGGAACAAGGCCAGAGCTAGTGACTGGGGCTGGGGTTAGAGTTCCAACTCGGTTGAGACGGTGAGCAGTGGGCCAAGACTCCTATGCTCTCTGCTTTTAGGCAATTAGGCCTCAGGTCTGAGAGAAAAACACAGCTACAAATGGGTCTGGATTTGAAGGTCAGGAGCATGCAAGGGCTGTGAATCCCGCAGAGCAGGCCCAGAAATAGCACACAAGAGACTCTGATTCACTGTGTGCAGTAAGGTGCCAGCCTAGTTAAAGCACCCTGTTGCTAGCCCCTGAGTGGCAGACCAGCCCGGGAGAATCCAACCAGACAGCCTCTGTTCAAGACCGGAGCCGGGGGACACAGGCCCTCCTGCTCAGACCTTTCTTTAAGTTGCAAGACCCAGCTGCTGGTCTGAGTGACTGAGAGAGGGAGACGTCTCCTGGGAAGAGTGAAGAATCCAGAGCACAGGCAGAGCAGTTGGAAGTTGATACCATTTCTTGTCAGCAGCCTCAGAGCAGGCAAGGGGGCTGGAAGGGGAGTGGGTGATCAGACAGACCTCAGGAAGGGGTGCTTCTGAGGCTATCAGCTAACAGGGCCCAAATGGATGTCTCCACCAAATTCCTGGTGCTGGGACAACCTCCAGCTCTGCCTCTGTCCCCAAGGCTGTGTCCCTGTGTCTTAGCCCGAAAGTCTGTTCTCCCATTGTGGTCTTGCCAGTCTAGTCCACTCAGCAGTTTAAAGTACACAAGCCTGGGTGCAGTGGCTCACGCCTGTAATCCCAGAACTTTGGGAGGCTGAGGTGGGTGGATCACGAGGTTAGGAGTTTGAGACCAGCCTGGCCAACATGGTGAAACTGAAAATAGAAAAAAAAAAAAAAATTTAGCTGGGTGTGGTGGCAGGCACCTGTAATCCCAGCTACTCAGGAGGCCGAAGCATGAGAACTGTTTGAGCCTGAATCGGGGAGGCGGAGGTTGCAGTGAGCCGAGATCTCGCCATTGCACTCCAGCCTAGGCAACAGGGCAAGACTCAAAAAAAAAAAAAAAAGAAAGAAAGGAAGAAAGAAAGAAAGAAAGAAATACACAAAACATCAGACCATGATTTACAGGAAGCTAGTATCTAGACTTTATACCACTTAGTTATGTCTTAAGCATATTACCCACTTCATAGTGGAATGAGTTCACCCCTGGGCCTGATGTCTGTCTGTCCGTCTGCCAGTCAAGAATACGTGTGGGCACTGCCAGGTCTCCTGCTCATCTCCACCCTAGAGTTCTCACCCAAGCACTGTTATTCCTGGTGAACCTCCCTGAGCATCTGGCTCCCCCAGGATCCATGTCCTGAATTGTTCTTGCTTCCAAACTCTCTGAACCCATAACCCCCCAAGCTCCCTCTTACCTGTTCTGCTCCACTTTCCGGCCCATGGCCACTACCGAGGTTTCTATCCACTCCCCACCCCCAGGTTGCCACCTCTGCCCCATATTTGGCAGCCGACCTGATGGGTGCCTGCCCCGTCACTCCTGATACCAATATCAGCATTGGCCTCTTGTCCCCAGTGCCTGATCACAGTTTATGGACCACTCCTTCTAGACTGAGGTTTCTCAGCCCTCTAGGGAGAAGGCGTGTCTCTGGATGGGTAGCCCTGTCTAGAGGAGAGCTGGTGGGCAGGGGGCAGCCTGGATAAAGGAAAGGGAAGGCCCTGGATGCCTTGGATGCTGGGGAGAGGGGCTCTCCAGCGCCTGCTGTGGGTAGCCTGGAGGATGGTCGGTCTCTACCAGGATCATGTTCATTGCAAGCTAAGACTGCGGGGATAGCTAGGCAGGACAAAGGGTCGCTGTGGGTGGGGGTCGGCTCACTCTGGCCAGTGTCTGCCTCTGTCGGGGCAGCAGGGAAGCTGGAAACCCTGTGACTTTCCCCTCTCTTCTGTTTGATTCTTCAGAAGAGGCACAATCCCAAGGGAGGACAGGATTATAACAAGTTTGAAGGGGAAGAGGGAAGAGAAACCCTATACCCTTCCGGCCAGGACACTCCTCTGAGATCCGAAACACACTCCCAGAAGCCGACATCTGTAAGCACTGACTCTAGACCAGACTCAGCTTCACCCCCATGCTCCCTGAGCCCTGCTGCCATGACCCTGAGAGGAAGGAACCATTATGATGATCAATTTGGAAATGAGAAAATGGGAACTCGGAGAGTTGAATATCTGGTCCAAGATCATGTAGCAAGAATGTGGACCAGAACGGCCTGCCCCCAAAGCCCATATTTGCAACCATGACAGCATCATCATCCCTTGGAGCTCCTGGGCCTTGGTGGGGCTGGGCGGCTCACAGGGAGCCTGCCACACTGTGACGAGGATGAGCTAAGCCCAATCCTTCCAGCCGCATCCCAACAGTTGGCCTTTGACAGGGTGAGCAAACTCCGGCTCCAGGGCCACAAATAAAGTTTTATTTGAACACAGCTTTGCTTGTGCATTGCAGTATCGCCTATGACTTCTCTCATGCTACAATGGCCTCATTGAGTAGCTGAAACAAATGCCTAACATGTTTACTCTCAGGCTCTTCCTAGAAAGTGTGTTATTGTACCTCAGGCTGATATCACAAAATATCATAGACTGGGGTGCTCAAACAACAGACGTTTTTCCCTCACAGTTTGAAGGTTGTAAGTCCAAGTTCAGGGTGCCGGCACAGTTGGGTTCTGGTCAGGGATCTTTCCCTGGCTTGCTGGCTGCCAGCGTTTTACTGTATCTTCATGTGGCAGAAAGCAGTAGTCTTGTTCTCTTCCTTATCTCCAAAAAACATGAATCTCAGCTTGGAGGGTCCACGTTCATGACCTAATCTAAGCCTAATCTACTCCTAAATACGTCACCTCCAAATACCATCGCATTAGAAGTTAGGGCTTCAACGTGTGAATTTTGGGGTGGTACAAATATTCACTCCATGACATATGTCTGCCTCTGGACTTTGATAAAATCACAAGCTGGCCAATGCCTAGCAGAGCCCAGCTGAGATGGTGGGGGGGCGTGTGTGTGTGCACGTGCATGGATGTGGGTGTGTGTGCATGTGCAAGTGTGAGTGCCAGTGGCCCCTGACATCCCGCTCAGGTTCTCTCTTGCCTTCTCCTTGGATAAGGAGGCATAGCTGTTGAGTGGGCAGTGATCTCCTTTCTCAGGGAACTGGGTTTTAGAGGTTTTTATAGTCACAACGGCACAGTGGCTGCCGCTGCTGCTGAAATTTAAGTAATTTCCCCCTAATTAAGCAATTATCTCAGAGATAGCTGCTCCCATCCCCGGAAACTTTTTCATGGAGGGCAGGGAGTGGTGAGATGGGGGTGTAGAGCTTGGGAAGGCCCCAGATATAGAAACACCCTAGCTGTGAGTTTCCTGCCGAGCCGAGAGCAGCTGCGGTGGAGGAGCATGTGGACTCCCAAGGTACACTTACTTGTACATGACTCAGCTGGTCCTAAGAGCCACTGTGGCTGAAGCCAAACACACCCATGGCAACGGACTCATTACAGGAGGTTGGGGGCCACAGGGGACCCTAAGATCCACCACAGGGATCTGGGGTGGGGCAAGAGAGAGTGAGCAAAGGCTTGGACATTTTCAAGGCCAGAAAGAGAGGGAGGCTTCATTCTTCCATGGCAAGGGGAGAGCTGGGCCACACCGAACAGCCTATCCCAGAGCACGGAACTTACCCCACCTTACTGAAAAGACTTCATGCAATCACCGGTAGGACTAGTTATAGACACACTCCTTCTCTGTAGTCTGACAAGCCACAGACCCCCACAATCACTTCTGGAAGCCTGAGGCTGCAGCCCAGGGCTAGGATGCTCAGCTAAGTGAAACTACAGAGAAACAAAGGGGGAAGAAATCTAGTATATCTCAAACATAGCACGGGACATACTTATGCCAAAACTCTGTCCATTGTTTAGTTTTGTTGTTAGGCATTCTGTGGTTTTACTTGCTCAATCTGGTAGTTCTACCTAGAGCCTAAATACCTTCTTCTCACAATTCCTAAGCAGAGAAATGATCGTTTTTCCCCAAGCAATCACTGGATGCAGTCAAAGCAGCACAATGACTGTAGGTTAGAGGCGAAGGAGTCCCAGCTCTGAGGATTGTTACAAAAATCCAAAGGGTTCCTTGTAGATCCAGGTCGAGGTGGGTATACGGACCAGGCAACCTAGCAGGGTGGTTCTGCCCTGGGATTCAGACATAGAACAACTAGAAAGGGAAGGGAAAGAGGCTCTTATTTTGTGGTGTTAGTCATCATTTACTACATGGAGACTTAAAAAAAAAAAAAAGACTGGGCTGTTTCTTGGTGAAATGGTGAAATGGAATTGACAGGACCTTTCCCTGGCTTGTCCCTGCAGAGACTGGGGCTTCTCTCTTCCAAAAGAGAATTGACTCAACTCACACAGAGATCTTTCTGTGGGAACTAGGAGAACAGAGATATCCCTCTGTCTTCCTGATGGGAAACATCATCAGAGTTATGGGCCTTTGATCCCAGACTAGCACGTGTAGCATCGAGTCCAGGTCTCACTCGGATGTGAGCAAGGTGGAGATTGTTCAGCCCTGATTGAACTTGGGGAGCAGAGCTTCACGGCTCCAGGGTGGTTGTCAACCCTGCCACCCACATGAGGGACCCCCTGGAATCCCAGGGCATGGTCTAGAAGCCAGACAAAAATCTTCTCTGATGCCCTTTCCTGGGGTGGGAAGGGGTTTCAGCAGCTGGAGTCCCCAAACCCTGTGCCTATCGGCCCAGCCTCTATCAGCACTGGGGTTGACCCACTATGGAAATTCGGTGGACATTCCTTTTGGCTGCTGCTAATTGCACCATGGTCAAGTGTGGTTAGAGGTGCAAGGAATGGGTACAAATGGGGGGCAAAAACTCCTCAAGGGAACTTTGGCAGGAGGGATGCAGCTGTGGACCATGATGGGGACCATGCCTGGTTGGTGAAGACCCAGGGAGTCCCCAGAACAGAGCGCTCTAGAGTGAGATGCACAGAATCCTCCCAGTGCCCCACCTCCCGACCCCCAGCTGCGGCTGAGATTCTAGGTGGCTCCAGGTCTCATGGAGCCCTGAGGGCTACAATGGATAAAGGCTGCTAAAAGTTACACAGTGTTTATTTATTCCCTGGAAGTACAGAGAGACCTGCATAAAAGGAAAGGGCAAGGCATGTACAGACCATAAAAAGAGTTGAGCTTTTATGCAGTGGTAACCTGGGGAATTAATTTCTGGCTAACAGAGGTCACATGATAGTAACTGAGTTTTAAACAGGCACGGAGGGGACCCTGGGGAGGCAGGGAGAGGCTGCTGGGCCTTGAAGGCAGGAGGGACATGGGAGGGGTGAGGGGGTGAAGGGTGGAAGATGGCCAGGGCTGGCATTGGGGATGTAGGTGCTGGGACCCAGTTTCAAAGCACAGTAGGGCCAGTAACTAAACGCTGGTGTCATTCAGGCAACATATATTGGGCACCTACTGTTTGCCTTGACCTGACTGAATGACATGGTGATTACAGAGATGGATAAACTGGGGCCCCACTCTCAACTCTTTGTTTTTTGGGGGTACCAGGAATGAGGCTACCTGTGACTGGGCCATCAGGCATGACAGAAAGTGCATGACCTGGGAGTCAGACCCCATGGGCAGGAATTCTGCTTCTTTACTATAACCTCTGCCACCTTGGCAAGATTCTTAATCTCTCTCCTTCAGGCCACTCATGTGGAAAATAGGAATAATTCTATTTCCCGCCTCCTGAGATTGTTATGAAGATTTATGTGAACAGAAATGGCCTGGCACGTAACACCTTCTATCAGGGCACACTCTGAGAAACAGCTTCGTTGAGTTTAAGGCAAAGGATTATGATGGTCCAGAGTGATTCATCCAGTGGAGGGGTCTGGGAAGGCTTCATGGAGGAGGTGACTTCTGACCTAGGTTTTAAAGCATGAATAAGATCTACATGAGTAGAGAAGAGAGGCACAACTTCTAGGCAGGGGCTCCAAGGTGTGACGGGAAGACTAGGAGGGGCCACGTGGCGTTGAGTACTTGATATCCTGGGGGTGTCCTGGCCACCTTTAGGGAGCCTTCCCCTTAAATATGTAAGGTTGAGCTCAGGATGCTGGATGATGGGCAGGTGGTGACCACATGTGGGGAGGAAACCATAGCAGCTACTACTAGCCCCACAGAGCCCTGAGGGCTACAATGGTCTTTTCGGGATACTGATGGGGGTGGGTCCGGAAGACACCACACTCACCAAGTCAGAACCCTCAGGATGGGAGCCGATGATACTGTTCACGGTGGTGAACACGCATCTGGAGCCAGTGCCTGGGGCTCCTGGCTGCTCATTCGGTGTCGTATGATACTGTTCACAGTGGTGACTTGAGTACTGACCAGGAGGGAGCCCGGTTTGCTTCTGCTGGAGGTAATTGTGGAGTGGGGTTGGCTGTGGGGCTTTGGAAGACCTTGGAGCTCTCAAAGACCCCCTCCCGTCCTGGCCCTCCCCACTTCCAGGACCAGAGCAAGGATTCTGGGAGTGAGCTGGGGCCACCATTGGAATAGAAGGAGGAGAGGTGGGGAGCCCAAGTTGGGAAAATGGCAGCTTTGGTGATTGTGGGGGATGTGAGAGCCACAGAAAGGAGGCCACGGGTGCCTCTGCCTGCCACATATTTGAAAATGCACTCCCCTGCACACACAGGCACAGGGAAGGGTGATCATGGAATCAATTTATTTGTCTACAAATGCGCCAGGTTATTTTATAGGCACGAGCCCATGTCAGCCTCACGACAACCCTTGAGACAGGTCTTATCAGTACCTCCATTTTAAAGACGAGAAAACAGAGGCACAGAGAGGTGAAGCATCTTGTCCGGAGTCACACAGCTAGTGGGAGGGGTAGCCAGGATTTGGACTTGGGTGGAGGTGCATCCAGGCACCAAGTTCACTGTCCCCTGGAAATCACATCATGTTGAGGGGAGAAGGCAGTGGGGAGATGGAAAAGTTGGGAGGCTGTTCAGAAACCGGGGACAAGGAGGGAGAAGGCTGCCGTCTGGCACCACCACACTGGCAGTCCCAGATGGTGGGGAACCCACATCAACTGCCTGGCCGGGCTGGGACAGGGTGGGGTGCAGACAGGCAGGTTCCCAGCAGACGGGCACTGTGATGAGGGTCTCATGCTTCCCCCACCCCTACCTCAAGGGAGCGGTGAGGGAAGGGAAGCCTGTGACCTCATCATTTGGGCCAAGGCCAATGACATCACCAGGAGGGCAAGGAGCCAGGCCCAGCAAGTTATTTATGGAAACGGCTGGCGGCCAGGCACAGCTCCTGAGCTGTTTCAGATGTGGCTGGGATAAAGCCTCCAGCTGGCCCAGTGGGGCGGCTGGGGCCGGGCAGGCGGGTGAGGATGAAGGAGGGCTGGAGGAGAGCTGGGGGAGTCAGCTGACTGATGGGGCAGGGTTCCTCGAAGCCTCACTGGGATCCTGGCGGGGATCACTGGGGCGCCATGCTTCTCCTTCTTGGCGTCTGCCCATCCGTGTCCACCCTTGCTCAGGGTGGACCTGTGGTCTCTGTGGCCCGCTATCAGAGTCTGAGTCTGGATGAGCTCAGAAAGAGCCACATGGAGATTTCAAAGACAAGCCACAGCTCATGTGTGCACCTACATTAGTGTGCAGGAGGGATGTACCACATGCATGGCTGCTGTATGTGCTTCCCGGTCAATGGGTAGATATATTCTCTGGTTCCTCATATATTGCTGCCCTGAGTGGTCATATGTGCAGCTAAGTTTGTGAGTTCACAGATATGGGCATCTTTGCATGGTGTGTGTGTGTGTGTGTGTGTGTGTGTGTGTGCAGGAGATGGGGAGAAGAGAGAGAGAGTGCACAAGAGCTAGCAAATAGGAAGAGAGGAGTCACCAGGGGAGAGAAATCACTGTAGGAAGTTGGGAAATATAATTTCAGTGGAAGATACAGAGGCACTTATGGAAGCTTCAGCAAAGGTAGACAAACCTTTCAATCCATTTATCAAAAATGCCTGCAGCTCTGCCGCCTGAGCAGGTGCAACAAGAATAAAATATTGAGCAGAACCAGTGATTGTGGGACTGGTAGAGGCCAATAAATAAGAAGTGACTGAGATGCTCACCTGGCCTCCAGTGGGTTTGCTCCGGCACTCCCTCCACTCATCACGCCCCATGGTCTTCTGGGTGCTGGCTGGACCGAGCCAGCAGGAACCCAAGTGGCCGGATTGCTTGCTGGCATTTTGACTTTGGGACTTCTGGAAGGACGCCCACGGGAGTGAGGGGCACCAGAGCTGCCAAGCCCCACTCAGGTAAGCTTTGGTGCGGTGGTAAGAGAGGGGCCTGCTTCTCATGCCTCTTGGCCTTGCTAGCCACCCTCCTTCCCTTTGAAATCCTCCATGAGGGGATGAAGTCTACGAGAAACTGAATGGAGCTTTGGTGGTTGATCTATGGGCCCTGGATAGAGCAACAGGGGTATGGAAATGGGAGCCAGGTAGTAACCGAGGGGCTCCTAAACCTAGACCCCAGCCTGTGCTATCTTCAGAGACCTCATTGTGCCTCCCAGATCCTCGTGCCTTTTTAGTGATGGGCCGGGGGATGACACCATGAAACCTGCTGCTGAATGGGGACCCCATCCTCTGGTATGCCCTCTTTCATGTCATCACCACCCACCCCAGAAAAGAAAACGAGTAATTTTTCAAATGCCCTTAAACCTGAACTCAGGATGAGTTGAAACCGGATGTCTCACTGATGTTTTTTTTTCACTTCCAAGTCCACAAAAGAGTAATGAGCATGGCCTTTCCCCTCCTATCCCACACCCTGGCAACTGCCCCCAACCCCCTGCCCCATCGCCTGCTTCCCTCATACCCACACACCACCCACTCCGTAACAGAACTGGAATCATTGCATCTGAATGCCAAGAACCACAATGGCAGCATAAACTGCCTGGGAGACCTCATCCAGGGCCAGGGCTGTGGGAGTCACATTCTTGGACCTCCTTCCAGCTGCGATCAGGAGGATGGGAGAGGTCCAACTGAGCCGCTCTCTGGGTTGCCAAACTAAACACCCAGAAGTCAGGAAATAGGATTAACTCTCAGCAGGAAATGGAGGGATAAAGGTTGACTGGGGCAGTAGAGGCACCAACTGGCTGTTCTGAGGGACAAAAGGGAGTACCCTTACTCTGTGGGAGCACCTGAGCTCACAGATCCACTCCCTCTGCTTTCAGAAACACAGCAGCTGGGAACCCCACTTTTTAGAATGTTCTGGGGAGGCAGATCCCTTTTCCACAAGCTGCTCCTGAATGCCGTGCCTCATTGCACAAGGCCCATCTTAGGACCCAAGCAAGAGGCAATGTTGTTAGGCTCATGCACCTTGAAAAGGTCCTGAGCCCTCCACTGCCCCGCGGCCTCCACTGTACTCACTTTAACCGACTATGACTGCATGTATATGGCCTGGGCGCCTGTCCCTTCCAAATGCACCTTCCTCCTGTGAGGGATGGAGGTAGAACAGCAGGATGAACTTCCTAGCTGTCGTCAATCTGGAATTCTAAAGACAATTTCACCCTCAGATGGCAACAGAATGAGCAGGATCGGGGGAGCGGCACTCTCGTTAGCAGGGCTGGTGTTCTTTATCAAGTTTCTAGAGCCTGGGAAATGCCATTCCAGGCTGCTGGGCCAGGACTCTTCTCCCCTCCTTGTTTCTCTAGCCCTGCTTCCATGCTGGACAGGCCGAAGTGTGTGGGGGGCGGGGGGGGGGGGCGGTGATTGAGGAAAGTTGCCAGGGCAACAGGAGGAGGAAGAGCGTGCTCTTTCCTCTGCCTTTGTAAAATCTGTAAGAGGAAGGAGTCGTTTGCCTGGGGCGCTGGGGTATAACCCCACAGGATAGAAACTATGTGAGGCACAGCACCCAGCAGAGAGACCTGGTTTCCAGCCCATCATCTGCGTCCCAGCGGCTCGTATTCCTGGCTCCTTTAAAGATGGACACCGGGGCTTTGGCCAGTGCTCAGATCGCAAGAGTAAGGAGCTGTGTCTCTTGTGAGATGGTGGGGGGGATGCCATTGCACCAGCTTTCCAAGGGCTTTTCACCATTGTTGTACTTCTTTTTGCAGCCTTACTTAAGGAGATGTGTTCAAACAATGATGATGATGATGATATTGCCGTGTGCTTACTCTATGCTAAGTGTTTCACCCGTGTCATCTCTTTAATTAGCACAATGATCCGATTAAATAGGTGTTATTATCTCCACTTTTCCTAGGAGGAAACCAAGGTTGAGAAAGACTACATGACTTTCCAGTGGCCACAGGTACCCTGAACCCAAACCCAGGGCTGGGCGACTGCAAAGCCCACGCTCTTGCTCAGGTATTTTTCTGCTTCTGCAAGGGAAGTGGTTTAAAGCAGAGAAAGTGAAAAGCTGGCCTGACTGTCTAGCTCCTCTCACGGCACAGAAGGACCTGAACTTCCGGCAGAGGACGCACAGTAAGTGGCTCACCTCGGTTTGCTTGGGATGATTTTAGCACTGAAAGTCTTGCCTTCTGGGAATCTCATCAGTCTCGGGCACACTGAGATGTTTGGTGCCCTAGACAGAGAGCACGTGAGGACAGTGTGGGCCAGAAGCAGTGAGTGGACCCTGGAGAACTGCCTGCCTTGGGTGGTTGAAGGTAGTAGGCTCAGGGCGGTGGGCAGAATGAGATCTACCGGCAAAGGCTCTTCTGAGCAGCTTGCCTGTGGGTCTGAAGGTCACCAGCTCTGTCTACTCCTTTCTCCCCTGGAAACAATGTCCAAATCCTTCACCACGTTCACACTTGGACACATGCCCTGCGTCCCTGACATCGCTATGCCTGGCCCTGGCCCCATCTGAATCTCATTTCCCCATAGATAGTAAATAAAGAGAACGATGGTTTTCTCGGCCTCTGGTACCACCAACAATCTCCACCCTCTGTCAGTCAAGTCATAGAAGGGTCATGGAAGGGCTGAACATACTAGGAATGTTGCTGGTGCCGGGGGACCCACACTGTCAGATGCAGGGTCTGGGGTCTCTGGGGACCCAGTGAGATGGGGCAAGGTGAGAAGAAGAGGAAAAGGAGAAGGCAAAATTCTCAGCAAAACAAAAAAAAAAGTTCAATCAGATTTGTAAAGGGCACAATTTACAAATCCGTCACATATTTTACTAGGCTGGGATTTACGGATTAGCCTGTAATACTTAGGCGGCTTTTTGTAATAAAACTCTGAGCCGAGGCAGCCTTAGGGAAGTGAGGAGGAGGAAGGAGACTTCTCTCTCTATCTCGCTTTCATTTTCCCAGCTTTTTTTGATCTAGGCAGCCCCATTAATCTGTGCTTTATCTGCCTATGGAGAAGGATTGAGCTCTTTATTGGATTTTTGTCAAGAATAAATGATTTAGTTTGGGATATTGTGGAAACGATTTTTGTGGTATTACACCATCTAATAAATGAAACAGCAGGGATCAATTCCTTTCTTGCAATGTGTTCAACAGGCAGGGTGAAATATGCCCCACAATTATTTGGTATTGCACTCTATAGATATTTATAACCAAGGATGACTGCACGGATATGGGTCTGCCCAGGCACGGGCACCTGTCCCGGACAATGTGATCCATTCGCCCCACAGCATGAGACTAGAGAGCCAAGTCACAGGTCGGTCAGAAATGGAGACCAAGTTCACTCGAACAGTCAAGGCTGAGGGCTGGAGAGAAAAATCAGGCCTGAAGGCGAGGGCTGAGGTTGGGAGATTGTATTTACCAAGGCCACTGGCTTGAGTGCTTTTCCTGGCGCTTTGGAAGTGAGCGAAACTAACGGGGAGAGGCGTCATTGCCTCAGCAGACTTGGCAAATGCCTGGTGCACGGGGATTCTACGCAGAGAACTGAGGTCCCATCCTTCACCCGTCCTGAGTACCCAGGTCCATGTTCCACCGGCCTCTCTCCCTGGACATTGCTTTGAGGGAAAACGTCTGGAAGTATTTGGAGATGGGACCTGGCTTTCTGCCAAGATAGGCTCATAAGGTTTATATCTCTGAAGGCTCACAAGTATTTATTGAGAGACTATTACATGAGAGCGCTTAGCACAGGCCCAACGTAAAGTAAACTGGATATAGAGATTTGTTCATAGATTGACAAACAGAAAGTCTTGCAGATGCTCTTCCCAGGCACAAACCCACATGATCCTCACAAGCAGAAACAGGAAATAGTAAGACAGATGATCGCTAGGAAAGTGCAGCCTTCCTCCGACCCCCGACTCCAGGGGAAAGAACAGAATGACGATGAAGGCAGCAAGCAGGGACGGGTGGTCCTGGGCAGCATGCGTCATGCCCCGCCTGCGGAGACAGCTGTGTTGGAGATGGTTGCTCTCACATTTCACACTCTGGACATCAGCACCTTGGCTCAAATTGTCAAAAACAGTCCCTTCCGTCTATCAGCACCATCAGAGACAACAGCATGTCTGGCATCACACCACTATGAACTTTGCGCACCACAATAGTCATCAAATGATGTCCTGAAGCAATGGATGTCAATTTTAGCAAGATTCTTCCTCCCAGAGCTTCCTGGCATTGGTATCTCCTTGACTGGTCTTGCCTCCCAGCTACACGCTCTGTATATGTTTGCAGTGAGCATGGGACACTACAGCTCTCTGTCTCTCTGCCCTAAGCACTCTATTTTTATACTATTTGGTATTATCTTTGCTGGCTGTTTTTTCTCTGCCACAATCAGAATTCTTGGGGCTTGGTGCTAATGGGAGGTGGGGTTTAAGTGTCTTTGGCAGGAAGAGATTCTTCTGTCTGTAGTTCAATCTGAAGTTCATTCACATGCTCCTTGCAAAGAACTGCAGATGCTGTGAGAGTTCCTGCACAACTGACGAAAATGTCATTGGCGATTGTTACCCCATCCCTACATCAGCAGCTCAGAGGCTTGACTACTGGATCAAGATGTGGCCCAAGGCACCCTGGCGGAGGCTGGTGTCCTCATGGTGCCATTTGCCCCAACTCCCGGGAGGGGACAGTTAGGAGACGGTTTCCTTCCAACTTCCCAGGTGGCTTTAGGATGTCACCTTGGGTCTTGGCCTGGAGCCCTCTGGGTTCTTTCATGTTTCTCTTGACTTGCTAAGTGGGCTTTCCATCATTTGGACATGGAATGCATCAAAACAATCATGAGTATTTCAACCACAGACTCCTCTGAAAGCCCTTTTTCTTGGATGTAACACCTCCGTCTCAAGACAGTTAGTGCCATTCCAATGTGTTATGCTGCTAGTTCATCCTCAGAGGGAGTTGCCACACTCGGAAAGCAAACAGACTCTTCCCGCATCTCAGCAGAGAGCAACACTGTCCTTCTAGTTTGTTCTTTGGGCCACACAGGTACTAGCTGGGACAGATGCGTCTCTTTCTCCCACACTCCACATTCCATCCATTGGAAAACTCTGCCGGCTCTACTTCAAAGGGTCCAGAATCCCACATCATTCTTTCCCATTTCAACTGCTGCCTCCATGGCTCCAGATGGGCTCCTGCCTCACCCTGATGCTGGCAGCCCACCATGGCCTCAGAGCCCTTCACAATGTGGCCTGAGTTACCACTCTGACCACCCCTGCCCCTGCTACCCACCCTACCTGGCCCACAGCAGCCACACTGGCTGCCTTGCCCTATGACCAAATAACCCAGGCACTCTCCTGCCTCAGGACCTTTACACTAGCTGTTCCTTCTGCCTGGAAGGCTTGTCCCAGAGAAACCTGCATGGTTGACTCCATTACTGCCTTGGAATTCTTATTTCAAGGCATAAGGTAGCATTGTGCAGAGGATAAGAGCACAGACTGGGGAGCCCCAGGACCTGGCCTCAAGGGCTTTTGCTGACACCTGCTGACCACCTGACACTGCAAATGGTATTTCACCTCTCCCTGCCTCAGTTTTCCTCTCTGCAAAATGGGGAAATAATCACATTAATTCATACTGTTATAATGAGGATTAAATGATCTAATATTTGTAAAGGGCTTACAGCCTGACACAGAATGAATGCAAAATAAGTGACTGCCAAAGGAATTTAATCAAATGAGCTGACACCAGGCACCCTATTGAAACACGCTGGCTGGGGCCAGGCACGGTGGCTCATGCCTGTAATCCCAGCACTTTGGGGGCCGAGGTGGGCGGATCACTTGAGGTCAGGAGTTTGAAACCAGCCTGGCCAACATAGTGAAACCCCATCTCTACTAAACATACAAAAATTAGCTGGGCTTGGTGGTGTGTGTCTGTAATCCCAGCTACGCAGGAGGCGGAGACAGGAGAATCGCTTGAGCCCGGGAGGCGGAGGTTGCAGTGAGCTGAGATCGCACCACTGCACTCCAGCCTGGGTGATAATGTGAGACTGTCCCCCCAAAAAATAAAAATAAAAATAAAAAATAAACATGCCGCTGGCTTCTCACCTCCATCCTACACTCTAATCTCGCTCCTCTCCTGCGCTTTTGTTTGTGTTCCATGGCATGCATCCCCTCTTACTACATAATTTACTTATTTCTTTTGTTTACTGTCTCCCCCAACCGGAATTGCTAGAACACAAGCTCTCTGAAGGCAGAAATCTGTGTTTTGCTCCCTGCGGTACCCACACGCTTACACAGTGCCTGGCCTATAAAAGTTGTCTAGCAAGTATACACGCCCTCACCTCCACATTAGAAATTTTTGCTTACTTTAAAAAAATGTGTGTGTGTGTTTTTTATTATATAAGGAAAATATGTAGAAAAGTTCCTGTTGTAGAAGCCAGGCATGGTGGACGCACCATACTGAACACAAGAGAATTCAGTGAAATTCTGGGTCTTGGGGTACATTCTTCTAGAAGGTAACCCTGAGATACGGTGCATTAGTTTGCTTTTATTAACTTATTAAAAATATACGAAAAAGAGTGAGATGGGGTCTTGCTATATTGCCCAGGCTGGTCTTGAACTCCTGAGTTTAGGTGATCTGCCCGCCTTGGCCTCCCAAAATGCTGGGATTACAGGCCTGAGCCACTGCACCCAGCCAGATAAAGCATCTTAGTGTTCCGTTGCCACTGCAACACATTGTGACTTTGTGGCTTAAAACATCACGAATGTATTATCTTACAGTTCTGGAGGTCAGAAGTCTAAAATGGGTGTCTCAGGGGGCTGAGCCCCATCAGGTGTCAGCAGGGCTTCGTGCCTTTCTGGACACCCCCAGGAAGAAGATGCTCCTTGCCTTTTCGAGCTTGCACTGGCTGCCTGCACTCCTTGGCTTATGGCCCCTCCCACCAGTAACCACCTCACTCAGGCCTCTGCTTCCTTCATCGAGTCTCCTCTCTGACTCCGACCCTCCTGCCTTCCTCTTATAAAAACCTTTGTGATGACATTACCTCCACCTGGATAACGACAGGACACTCTCCCTGGATAATACAGAATATTCTCCCTGTTTTAAAGTCACATCTGCAAACAAAAAGTTGTGCATATAGAAAAAAAAAAGTTAGGCCGATAATCCCAGCACTTTGAGAAGCCAAAAACAGGTGGATCAACTGAGGTCAGGAATTCTAGACCAGCCTGGACAACATGGCAAAACCCTGTCTCTAGTAAAAATACAAAAATTAGCTGGGCATGGTGGCTTATGCCTGTAATCCCAGATACTTGAGAGGCTGAAGCAGGAGAATAGCTTGAACCCAGGAGGTGGAGGTTGCAGTGAGCCGAGATCTAACCACTGCACTCCAGTCTGGGGAACAGAGCAAGACTCCATCTCAAAAAAAGAAAAAAAAAAAAATTTGTGGAAGACAGTGTGGCTATTTCTCAAGAATCTAGAAATAGAAATTCCATTTGCCAGCACTCCCATTGCTGGGTATATACCCAAAGAACTATAAATCGTTCTAGTATAAAGACACATGCACACGTATGTTCATTGCAGCCCTGTGTACAACAGCAAAGACCTGGAACCAACCCAAATGCCCATCAATGATAGACTGGACAAAGAAAATGTGGCACATATACAC
>CAUYLZ010059029.1:0-45820 GCA_963573645.1 Pithecia hirsuta
ATAAGCCCCTCCCCTCTGAGCGCCTCCTTTTTAATAAGCCCCTCCCCAGAGTCAACGCCTCCTTTATAAGCCCCTCCCCTCTGAGCCCCTCCTCCTTTATAAGCCCCTCCCCCTGATCATCTGCCTCCTAAGCCCCTCCCCCTGAGCGCCTCTTTTTTTTTTTTTTTTTTCTTAAGACGGGGTTTCACCATGTTGGTCAGGCTGGTCTTGAACTCCCAACCTCAGGTGATCCGCCCGCCTTGGCCTCCAAAGTGCTTGGATTACAGGCGTGAGCCGCCACGCCCATCTAATTTTTGTATTTCTAGTAGAGATGGGGTTTCACCATGTTGGCCAGGATGGTCTCGATCTCTTGACCTCGTGGTCCACCCGCCTCGGCCTCCCAAAGTGCTGGGATTACAGTAATTTCTGTGTTTTAGTAGACATGGGGTTTCACTATGTTGGCCAGGATGGTTTCGATCTCTTGACCTCGTGATCCTCCCTCCTCGGCCTCCCAAAGTGCTGGGATTACAGGCGTGAGTCACCGAGATCGGCCAGCTCCTCCTTTTTACAATCCCCTCTCCCTGAGCCTCCGCCTCCTTTATAAGCCCCTCCCCTCTGAGACCCTCTCCCCTTATCATCACCTCTCCGCTTAGCTCCTCCTTCTTTATAAGCCCCTCCCTCTCTGAGCGCCCCTAGTTCAGAAGCCCTTCCCTATCTGAGCCCCCTCCTCTTTTGTAAGCCCCTCCTTCTCACTCATCCTCCTTTATAAACTCCTCCCTGAGCCCGTCCTCTGTTGTAAGCCCCTCCCATGAGCCCTTGTGTTGTAAACCCCACCCCTGAGACTCTTCTTCACAAGCCCATCCCCATCTGATAGCCCCTCCTCCTTCATAAGCCCCTCCTTCTCTGAGCTCCTCCTCCTTTATAAACCCCGCCCCTGACCCCCTCCTTTGTCATAATCCCTTCCCACTCAACCTCCTCCTGCATTATAAGCCCCGCCCCTTCTGAGCCCCTTCTCATTCGCAAACTCCACCCCCTCAGAACCCACCTTCATATATAAGCCCCTCCCCCTCTGGGTCCTCAGCCTCCCTCCCACTCTGGTAAGGTACCCTCTCTAAACCCCCACCCCGCTACGGCATCCCGATCTCTGAAGCTCCATTCCTTTCCAAGATCCCCTCTGTCTGAGCACCCCAGTGCCCTTCTCTCTCTCCTTGCTAGGGTCGTGGGGGAATGGGGGTCCTCTGCCCTGTCCTTCCTCTGAGTCGAACCTCCCTGACCTCCTGCAGCCGCGGAGCGTCGCCTGAAGCCGTGGCTCGTGGGCCTGGCCGCAGTGGTCGGCTTCCTGTTCATCATCTATGTGGTCCTGCTGGCCAACCGCGTCTGGTGCTCCAAAGCCAGGTGGGTGCCAGCCCCCACCCCGCTGCCCCCACGGCCCTGCCCAGAGCGCCGCCCCCGTCCCCAGCTTCCTAACCGTCCTGGTCCCTGCATCACCAGCGTCGATGTCCAACGTTCTCCCATGTCCCTGCTGCTCCTCGGACCCCCTATTCTCAGAGCCCAAACCCTGGGCCTGCACCTGCCCCTCTCCCCCAGACAACCAGACTGGCAGCCCACCCCTTCCTTGCATTATGGGGTTCATGAGCCCCGGCTGGGAGGTTGTGACAGAGGCTGAGGCTATCACACCACCTCCTTCCCTTTACCGCCCCCTCCCACCCTTTTCTTTATCTCTGCAGGGCTGAGGACGAGGAGGAGGCCACATTCAGAATGGAGTCCAACCTATATCAGGACCCGAGGTACTGTGCGTGCGGGTGCTGGGGGTCTGCGTGAGCCCCTCCTCTGGGCGGGGGAATGGGTGTGCACAGATGACTTGACTCTTCTGACTCCCTCAAACACACTCCTGCCCGGGAGCCTCCACGGGTCCTGAACCTTCTGGTGGCTCCTCTCCTCCTCTCCCCATCCCCACTCAGGGGTTTCTGGCCTGGCCACCAGCCTTCCTGACACCGTCCCCTAGCCCCATGTCTGATGCATGCGTCTCACCAGCGGAACCGTCTCAGTCGTTCACTAACTTCGAGACATTACGTGGGGCCTTCCAGTCATGTAGGCAACTTCGCTTTGGTCCTGCCTGTGTCCTCATACCCAGCACAGTGCCTGGAACACAGAAGATGCCTAAAAAACGCCTGTTGACGAAGAGTGTGGGGTAGGATTGTGTAGGCGTCTGTACAACGCCCAGGTGTGGGCGACCCACCTGGACTCAGCGTCTCCTATGACTTCCGACTACCTCCTAACACAAGGGTTCCAACAGAGGGCTCAGGGATGCAGACGTCCATCAGACGTCCATCATTCATCCACCCACCTACCATCTAACCACCAGCCACCCACTCATCCACCCACTCACCCATCCACCCATTCCCCATCCACCCGACACCCACTCGTCCATCCACTCACCCATCCACCCATTCACCCATCCATCCATCACTCACCATCCATCACCCACCATCCATCCACCTGTCACCCACTCATCCATCCACTCACCCATTCATCCACCCATGCATTCACCAACCCATCCACCCACTCGTCTATCCATCCATCACTCATACATCCATCACTCACATCCACTCACCCACTCATCTGCTCACAAACCCATCCATCTACCCACCCATTTATCCATCACCCATCCATTCACCATCCATCCACCCACCCGTCTATCCATCACCCATCCCACCCACCCATCCACCTATCCATCCACCATCCATCCGTCACCCATCTATTCACTCACTCATCCACCCACACACCCATCCATCCACTGACTCATTTATCCTTCCATCCATCCATCCATCCACCCACCCATCCATCAAGGACTGGGGGCTCTGTCTTGGGCAAAGGCTTGGTGACAGGAGTAGGAGGTGACAAGCTTGGCTGGGAGCTTCTCAGCCGAGTTCAAGATGTGCCTGAGGGAGAGGACCTGTGTGGTGGCTTTGTCTAAGACCTGGCTCAGCCCCAGTAAGATGTGATTCCTACTCCCAGGATGTACCGGAGGATTGGGCTCCCACGTGTGCTGTACCTGTAGCTTCCTTTCTGCCTTGTTCATTCCTCCACCCATGCACCCAAGCATCTGCCTATTCATCCATCTATCGGTCTGCCTGGGCAGTCCTTACCCTCCAACCACCCATCCGTCAGTCCACCTACCCATTAGCCCATTGATCTATCCACCCATGGACACACCCACCCAGCGATGCATCCATCCGACTATGCAGTCTTCACTCTCCAACTGTCCATCCATCAGTCTACCTGCCCACTAGCCCATTGATCCACCCACCCACCTACAGTCTCATTTATCCTCCATCTACCTATCCATTGATATGTCATTCTCATCTTCCTCCAATTCATCCACTCATCTACCTATTAATCTGTCCCTCCCTCTATGCAACCATCGGTTCTCCTAACTCCTTATCTACTCATCCATCCATCCATCCATCCACCTATACATTAGTTCATTGATCTACACATCCATCTATACTCCCATTCTCATCCTCCATCCACCCATCGATTGATCCATCCACCTATACATTAGTTCATTGATCTACACATCCATCTATACTCCCAATCTCATCCTCCATCCACCCATCCACTGATCCATCATTCTCTCCTTCCTGCAATGTATCTATTTATCTTCCAATTCACTTGTTCAACCTCCATGCAGCCATCCATTCACATAACTACTATCTATTCATCCATCCACCTACCTACCCATCCATCCATTCATCCACCCACCCATTCATGCATCCATCCACCCATCCATCCATCATCCACCCACCCACACACCCACCCATTCATTCATATACCCACTCAGTCACCCATCCATTCACCCACTGATACATTAATTCATCCACCCACCCATCCATTCATCCACCCATTCACCCATCCACCCACCCATCCATCCATCCACCTACCATCCGTCATTCATCCACCCACCCACCCATTCATTCATTCATCATCCATCCAACCATCCTTCCAACCACTTACCCATTTATCCCTCCACCCATTCATCCATCCACCCAGCCTTCCCCTCCACCCATCCATCATCCATCCATTCACCCACTATCCACCCACCCATCCACTTATCTACTCTTCTATCCCCCAACTTATTTACCCACTTACCCATGTATCCATCCATCCATCGAGCAATTGAGCCTTTTTTTTTTTTTTTTTTGACGGAGTCTCGCTCTGTCACCCAGGCTGGAGTGCAGTGGTGCGATCTCAGCTCACTGCAACCTCCGCCTCCCAGGTTCTTGCAATTCTCCTGCCTCAGCCTCCCGAGTAGCCGGGACTACAGGCGCACACCACCACTCCCGGCTCATTATTTTGTATTTTAGCTGAGACGGGGTTTCACTGTGTTGCCCAGGCTGGTCTCAAACTCCTGAGCTCAGGCAATCTGCCCGCCTTGGCTTCCCAAAGTGCTGGGATGACAGGCGTGAGCCACTGTGCCCAGCCTGCAATTGAGTCTTAGTTGACATGATGATATGCAGCATGAGTCTCCGTATCATCTGCCCAGCCACTGCCCGCAGCCTGAAAAGCAGCCTCCTTCCCCAAGGGTAAACTGAGTCCCAAGAGGCAACAGGGGCCCTCTGGCTTCTTTCCCTCCATCTAACCCTCCATGGAGCAGCTGAGTCTTTGTGAAATGGTAATCGTGAGGCTGAGTAGTCTGGGTTATTTTGAAGATTCACTGAGATACCGCTTGTAAAACACTCATCACATGGGCTGGCTCAAATGAGCGGCCATTAAATAGGAATGGCTCTGTTCCTTATTATGGTTTGGGGCCTTTGTATCCCTACAGTGAAGACAAGAGGGAGAAGAAAGATGCCAAGGAGGAAGCAGAGAAGAGGAAGAAGGATAAAAAGGCAGTGAAGGAAGGAGAGAGCAATTTGGGATTGGAGCTGGAGGAGAAAGAGCCCCAAGACCGTGAGAGAGCAAAGAACACAGCCATGTAAAGATTCCTGGCTGCTTCTTCCAGGCAGTCCCCCAGAGATGCCTCTTCTGCCCCCTGCAAGCAACGCCTTCGAGTTGAATCCAGTGAAAGGACTCCATCTGGGATTCAGAATATAGTGTTCTCAAGTGAAGAAGGCTTGGAAGCCACCCCACTGCCCTCCATGGGGGCTCTCTGGGCATCACATGGTTTTCATGCACCCCTCTTCCTGAGCTTGGTCCCTGCCTGGTGATTCTTCTGGTGCTTGGAGAACATCCCTGGTTGAGGAGACATTTGCAGTCCTCCACAATCTCATGGCTCCACCCGCTTCTACCCACCGCCTGATTTCTCTTCTCTCTGCCTGATATCTGCTGGCCAGAACTGCCCCTCTCCCATGCAGCCATTGTCAGCCAAGGGCTGCCTCCTGATGGCCTGGATTAAAGAATTCCTATGAGCCCTTTGGAAGGGCTCCTGTCATCTGTTGGGACTCAGTTTACCTCTGGGGAAGGAGGCTGCTTTTGGGGCTGGGGGTGATGGCTGGCCGGATGATATGGGTGCTCAGGCTGCACAGGTGCCCAGATGCCCTGGGCAGATTAAATACTCCCCCGCCAATCTGGTTTCTGCTGTCCTGAGCCCTGGACTTTGCGCCCTGAGCGCCGTCTCCCGGGAAATCTTTGCTCCTTCCCCCCACCCCCAATCGTGTCCTTGGGGTATGTGACTGTTCCTGGGAACTGGATCCTGGAGGGTGGGGGTGTCCCAGGGCTCTGCAATATCTTGGAAAGGGACCAGCACTTCCTTTCCCAGTTTCTGTTCTCCCTCTTCCCCTTGCCTTCTCCAGGCCCTGGACCTTGCCCTCAACAATGACCATTTCTCCTTTTTTTTGAGACAGTCTCCCTCTGTCGCCCGCGTTGCAGTGTAATGGCGCAATCTCTGCTCACTGCAACCTCCGCCTTCTGGGTTCAAGCGATTCTCCTGCCTCAGCTAGGCCACAATGACCTTTTCTGTCTTTTTAAAAAATTATTATTTTCCTTTTTATTTTTAAAGAGACGGGGTGTCACCCTGTTAGCCAGGATGGTCTCAATCACCTGACCTCGTGATCCACACGCTTTGGCCTCCAAAAGTGCTGGGATTAAAGGCATGAGCCACCGTGCCTGGCCCCTTATTATTATTTTTAATTTTTGAGACACAGTCTTGCTCTGTCACCCATGCTGGAGAGCAGTGGCATGATCTCAGCTCACTGCAGCCTCCACCTCACGGGTTCAAGCGATTCTCATGCCTCGGCCTCCCATGTAGCTGGGACTCCAGGTGTGAACTACCAGGCCCAGCCCACAATGACCATTTCTTAATGAGGACTTTTTTTTTTTTTTCCTTAAGGCAAAGTCTTACTCTACTGCCCAGGCTGTAGTGCAGTGGTGCGATCTCAACTTACTGCAACCTCTGCCTCCTGGGTTCAAGTGATTCTCCTGCTTCAGCCCCCCGAGGAGCTGGGATTACAGGCACCTGCCACCACGCCTGGCTAATTTTTGCATTTTTGGTAGACATGGGGTTTCAACGTGTTGGCCAGGCTGGTCTTGAACTCCTGAGCTCAGGTGATCCACCCACCTCGGCCTCCCAGAGTGCTGGGATTACAGGTGTGAGCCACCGCGCACAGGCCATTTCTTAATAAGGAACTCGATAAAGGCTAGCATTAGGGCTTCGTTGTGGGGTCCAGGACTGGGGCTGGGGTTCTGGTAGGATTCAGTTCAGAGGGTGGGGAGCTTCACTGGGAGAACTCTTCTAAGATCATCCACCAGGGGGCGAAAAACCCTCAATAAGTAACTGGTATCCCTGCAATCCCAGTGCTTTGGGAGGCGAGGGGAGGATCGCTTCAGGCCAGAAGTTCCAGAGCAGACGGGGCAACATAGCGAGACCCCGCCTCAGCCACCCAAAGTGCTAAGATTACAGGCGTGAGCCACTGTGCCTAGCCTAAGTTTTGTATTTTTAGTAGAGACACAGTTTCACCATGTTGTCCAGGCTGGTCTCAAACTCCAGACCTCAAGTGATCCACCTGCCTTGGCCTCCCAAAATGCTGGGATTGCAGGCATGAGCCAGCACACCTGTCCCCTCTCACACGGTTTTTTTTTTTTTGAGTCTCACTCTGTCGCCCAGGCTGGAGTGCAGTGGCATGATCCTTGCTCACGGCAACTCCGCCTCCTGGTCTCAAGTGATTCTTGTGCCTCAGCCTCCCAAGTAGCTGGGATTACAGGCACACGCCACAATGCCTGACTTACGTTTATATTTTTAGTAGAGATGGAATTTTGCCAAGTTGGCCAGGCTGGTCCTGCCTTGGCCTCCCAAATTTCTGGGATTACAGGTGTGAGCTGCCGCACCTGGCCACTTCTATTCACTGTTCCCTGTTCTTCCTGATCTGGAGGAAGCTGTAGGGTCCAGGAGGGTGGCTGATTTTGAGTGTTTAGTTCACTGCTGGGTCCCAGTGCTTGGTACTCAGGAGATGCTCAAGCAGTCTTTGCTCAATGACTGGGAGTTTGCCAGATGGCAAGAGAAGGCATTTTGTGCATTTATGGAGCACCGGCCGTGTGCCAGGCTTGGATTACTTCAAGGCGGAAGGGAGGGGGCGGAATCCCCTGGGCCTGGCTTGGAGTGGGTGCTCCATAGATGCCCCATGGAATTCACTGATAGCTCTGAGACTGCTGGGGGAGGGAACCAGGCTGGAGAAAGGTGGGAAGGCTTCCTGGAGGAAGAGGACACCCGTGTTAAAGGTCTGCACAGACGGGGAAGCAGCAATGGGCAAAGGACCAGGGGTGTGAAACGGCCCATCTGACAAAGGGGAAGAGATTACAGCCACCAGGGGCATTGCTGGGACAGGTCTGGCTTCAGAAGCGCATTCAAAGCCACCATCTAAAGTGGGTGTCCTCCCACCACCGGGCACTGTGAACATGGGCGCTGGATCACTCTTCGGGGTGGGGCCATCCTGGGCACTGCAGGGTGCTGAGTGGCATCCCTGGCCTTCACCCGCTCCATGGCAGGAGCTCCACCCATTGTGACAACCGCGGATGTCCCAGACATCACCCAGTGTCCTCTATGGGGCATGATCGCCCTTTCGTGAGACTCACTGCATTAGGGGATTTTTCTTTTTTTCTTTTTGGGATGGAGTCTCACTCTGTCACCCAGTCTGGAGCGCAGTGGCTTGATCTTGGCTCACTGCAACCTCCGCCTCCCGGGTTCAAGCGATTCCCCTGCCTCAGCCTCCCGAGTAGCTGGGATTACAGATGCAAGCCACCACACCTGGCTGATTTTTGTATTTTTAGTAGAGACGGGGTTTCACCATGTTGGCCAGGATGGTCTCAAACTCTTGACCTCGTGATCCGCCCGCCTCGGCCTCCCAAAGTGCTAGGATTACAGGCACGAGCCACCACGTCCAGCCGGGTTAGGGGATTCCATGGACCCCCAATAGACTGCGTCCCATGATCCTCTGCCCTGCTGAGGTCCCAGGAGGCTGCACACTTTGGAATCCACACCCTGAGTGGAGAGGGAGGGAGAAGGAGAATCCCGGGAGTTGGGGGTCACCCTGGATTACGCCGTCCGCCGCATAGGGAGTTTATCCTGGCGTCTACTGTGAGCAGGGAGCAAATCTGATTTTTGTCTTCCCAAATAATGAAAGCAGGTCTCTCCATGCCGGGCACTGTGGACCTTTTGTGTGGCTGAATCTAGGTCCTGGGCACTGCAGAGTGCTAAGCAGTGTCCCAGGTGGGACACTGGGTGGACACTAAGCATGGTGGCCCAGGCCTGTAATCCCAGTACTCTGGGAGGCTGAGGCAGGCGGATCTCCTAAAGTCAGGAGTTCGAGACGAACAGCCTGGCCAACATAGTGAAACCCCGTCTCTACTAAAATTACAAAAATGAGCCAGGCGTGCTGGCAGGCACATGTAATCCCAGCTATTCAGGAGGCTGAGGCAGGAGAATTGCTTGAACCTGGGAGGTGGAGGGTGCAGTGAGCTGAGATCACGCCTCTGCCCTCCAGCCTTGGTGACAGGGCGAGACTCCAGCTCAAAATAAAAAATAAAAACAATAATGCCCCCAGGGGGCATTTGATCTGAAGCTTTCAGGATCCCAGCCTGCCCATCCATGGGGTTTAGGGTGCTCCTGGCTCCCTGCGGCCCCTGCCCCTGCAGCCTCTGCCCCTCACTCTTCCAAAGGACACAGAGCAACCCACACAGGACACGGAAAACAGGATCCGGAACAGCTGGAAAGAGTCGAAGCATAGCTTGTTTAATTTTTATACATTTTTTTCTTTTTTCTTTTTTTTTTAAATCTTTTATTGAATCTTTCATGGAATCCCCCTTTTTTCTTTTTTTTTTTTTTTTGCATAGGGAACAAACAAAGTAATGACAGCCAGAGTCACTTTCTGTAAATGGTACTTAGGTAGGCGCTCCTGCGAAAACCAAAATGACTGCGTAATATACAAGGTTATGATCGGAGTATGATGTGAGGGGCGGGGCCGGGGGGGAGGGCCGGCAGGTCTGCCCACGTGTCCCCTTGTCCCCCTCCTGTCCTTGCTGTCGGGAGGAGGAGGAGGAGGGGGAGGGGGAGGGCGGGGGACCCAGCCGGAACCTTCTCGGGGTTGGGTTCATGAGCATTTTGGTGGGTGTGTATGTGTGTGTTATCCGGTGTGCGGTAAGCAGAAAGCCAGAAGGAGAGTAAACTGTCCTGATAATATCAGTAAAATACAAAACGGAAAAAAACCAACAAAAATCTCAAAGGGAAGAGGAAAGAAAAGTGACACCACCCAAAGACTAAGGGGGGAGAAGAAAAGGAAAAAAAAAACCCATAGAGGAAAATGTTCTTTCTCTCCCTCCTCCCTGCTGCCCCCGACCCCCACTGTATTGCCTGTCCCATCCTGTCCCCCTAGAGCCTTTGTTTTTTCCCTGTGTGAGGGTGCTCGGGGCTGGGTGGGCAGGAAGCTGGGGGCACAGGCTGGGACCCCGGGACTTGAGGGGACTTTGGTTTTGGGGGGCCTGGCTGGGACCCAAGATGAGAGGATGGGGTGTGGATGCAGTTGAGGGGCTGAGGCAGCCACTGTCCCCTTTCCGGAGGGTTCTCTTCCAGTCAGGAGATGTGCGTGGAAGGCTGGTGGGGTGGTGGCTTGGGGATGCATGACTTCCTTCCTCTCTGGAGCCCTTATTCCTGTGGGATCCCCTTCCTCCTTCCTGTCTCAGGTATGAGCAAGGCCTTGGGGAGGCACTGCCAGGGAAGGGGGGCAGGAGAATCTCAAAGCCACACCAGTGGACATGTGAGGCACTGCTTGGGAAAAGTCTGTTTTGGTATCACTGGCGACAGGTCCTGCTGGTATTGCTTTGGGTCCGCCTCCTCACCTTGCCCTGGGGGGAGGCCGAGGGTGGTGGACTGACCCCAGACACTGAACCGCTGAGTGATGGATGGGCAACGGCGTTGGTCTGGAGGTGAGACCCTCAGGAAGTGTCCAATGGGGTAGAAACAGGGAAAGATGGGAGGATGCGGAGGAAGCTGGATTGAGAGATGTATGTCCTAGCACCCTCCAAAAAGCAAGCAAAATCTGGGGTATCAGAGAGAGAATCCAGGCCAGGATAAAAGGTAGCTACTGTATATTCTGTATTATGACAAACAAATTCCAAAATTATGTGTGTGTGTGTGTATATATATATATATATATATATATATATATATATATATATAGTATAGCCCTACACTGGAGGTCAAAGTACCACTGGGGAGGCCAGGGTCGGAGGGGCCTGCTCGCTGTCTCTTCTGGAGGGCTGGACAGTTGCTCCTGGCTCCAAGACCTGTCTTGCAAGGGACACTAGGATGCAGCCAATGCTGTGTGTGCCTGGGATGCTGCTGTCGCTGAGGACAGACAGAAGGTCCTGGGGCAGGGAGGCTAGAACTGTCTGCTGCCTGGGGAGCTGTGGCGGGGCCAGGTCTGGCTTCTAAGCAGCTCTCCTAACCGAGTTCCCTTTGGCGTTCCTTTGAGATCTGATTGTCTAGCCCAGAGTGGGGTTTTGGGGTCAGAACCTGGGCTCCAGACCTGGAGGTGAAGGACTCCAGATTCCCCTCTCCCCAGTCAAATAGGGCTGGGTCTTCCTACCCCTCCGGGTTGGTGTCAAGTGCCTCCACCCAGAGAAACAAATGGGGACGATCTGCATATATTTGGGAGGCCTCCCTATTCTTTCCCACAGCATGGGCAGAGCCAAGAATGAGACCAGGGGGCTTGGCATGAGTGTGGTGCCCATGACAGGGGTGGGTGATGGAGGCTTTGGGGGGAGGGGTGGGACAAGGTTGGAGATGTCAGTTTCATACATGTAAAAAAAAAAAAAAAAAAAAAAGACACCAAAACCCACACCTTGCCCTCCACCCAGGGATGATGGCACCCCTTCTGTGAACCCAGACTGCAGAGGTGGGCATGCAATCCTGGTTCCTGGTGTTTTTGTCTAATTCTGTCTGCAGCAAGGTGCCCAGGAATTTTGCCCTATGGGGATCCTGTAGCTTTTCCAAGAAACGGGGGGAAAAAAAACTAAACCATCCACAACGTGCTGCCTGGCACGGGTTTGCCCGCTGTGCTCAGCCAAGGTGCTGAGTGAGCCCAGGACGCAAGCTTGGGGTGAGGAGGGCGGGGCCCAGCCTTCCTTCTGCAGGGGCTCTGGGCCCCGGGTGTGGGCTGTGCAGGGACGTGATGGTCCCAGCAGTGATGGTGCCACCCACTCCCTCTGCTGCTAGTTGTTCCCAGTTCCCTGGCAAGACAGATTTGCTCGGGAGGGGGAAGAAAAAAGCTAGACATCAGCTACATGGATGGCGTGCCCAGCCAGCCCGGGCTCTCTGGCCAAGGGACAGTTCTTAAGGGTAATGTCATGGCCAGCTGTGGGGGTCTGGGCTCTCCCTCTGTGTCACCTGGGGAGACTGCTGAGGTGTCTTTTTGGAAGAAAACATGGGATGAGTGTATGATGGTGGCTGTGGGGACCACCTGGCACCCTGGCGGCGGGCAATGGTGAATGAATGAACCATCTGCGTGGGTCCCTGCATGAGATGCCTGGAGGGCCCCGGGGTGTTGAGGACTGCAGGAACAGCCTAAGGTTGGGGCATCCACCCCGGGTCCTCCCTGTCTGGCTGCCCCACTAACCATCTGGCTATTGTCTTAGCTTTGGTCAAGAAAAAAGCAAAGGAAGCTGGAGAAAACTAGAATAAAGGACAACAGCATGGTCGGCCGCCAGACCATGGCCCGCGACTCGGTGCCGCCTGGGTGTCCCGTGCCCTGCCGGACCCTCGGCGGGGCCTCCGGTGGCTGAGCCAGGCCCGTGGGTATAGACACACAGATATTGCATATATCAGGTTTTGTTTTTTTGTTTGTTTCATACCGGATACCCTTCCTATTCACAGCTGGAAGACGGAAGACGGGGGAAAGTGGACAAAGAAGAAGGCGGGAGAGAATGCCACCCCAGGGTGGTCTCTGGATAGGGGAAAAGCAGGTCCTTTGGCAAGAAGGGTGGGGGTGCACGGGGCAGGGGAGGGGGTGCCTCTGAGGTGGGAGTAGGACAGCATTTGACCCTGAGCTGGGGGTACGCCAGCCTGCATGAAAGGTGGGGCGGGGGAGTCTGGCTGTGGGCGGGTTGGCCACCCTACGGTTGGCGGTGGGGACAGCCTGCAGTGGGTCAGTGAATGGTGTCTGGGGGCCAGCCCGTGGCCCAGGGGCCAGTCGGAGAGGGGAGCCCTTCCCCGGGGCCAGGATGAGCCCTGGAGGTCTGTCCTCTGGGCAGGGGATTCAGAAATGACCCCTCTGGGAACCCGAGAGCAGGGCTGGGGGTGGTAGAGGCTGAGCACCAGGGGGCACCCCTGAATACAGCAGGAGGGGAGACAGGACAGAGGGGAGCCAAGGGCCGGGTAGACCTGGGGTCAATTGTTTTTAGTGACTTGATTTTTAGCATGGTTTTTCTTCCTTTTTTTTTTTTTTTTTTAAATATTCTCACTTTCTTATTTTTTATTTTTATTATTTTTTTACAAATAGAAATACATCCCTTTTCAATTTTTATTTTTTATTTCATGTCACTGTTTTGTCTTTTTTTTTTTTAACTACACGAGCAGAGCATGCAGCTATGTGTGTGCGCTGATATTGTTTAAAGGTAATACTTATTCTCGGAAGGCAAGGCACATTTTGTGGTAGAAAATTTCGTGCAAATTAGGAAACATGGAATTTTTTTTAAGGTTTTTTTTTTTTGTATCTTTTTTTTTTTTAAAGAGGGAGTTGGGGGTGGAGGGGGGTGACGGGGAGGGAGATAGAGCCAGGTATAATCTGCCATGCATGTGTGTCAGCGCCGCCAGCTGACCTCAGGGGCCAGGACACAGGAGTCCTTGACTAAGCACCATGCAAAGTTAGGTAAAGAGTTGGTTCTCGATGCGCCCTGACCCCTTGGGAGCCCGGCTGGCCCCCCTTCCCCACCCCATGACCCCCACCCTGGCTGAGAAGCTTCCAGATACTCCAACAGCACGACCCTACCCCCCCCACACACCCGCCCTCCTGGAGAGCGGCCCACACTTTGGTCCCCAAGGGCCACGGGGGGGTGGGGGGGGCCCAGGGCCCCCGAGGACAGACGGACGGACCAAGTGATTGAGGCCAGAGGATGGAGAACCTCTCTTGGGGGTGACAGGGAAGGGTCCTGGGTCTTTCTCTTTAGGAGCCAGCTTGTTCGCCAAGCTCCTGGGGCTGGTTTGGGAGGAGAGTCTGGTTTTCGGGACGGGTTGGGGGGTCGGAGCGAGGCTGGGAGCAGGTGAGACCCGGAGGCCCCACCCTGGCTTTGGCCTGGGTGGGGGGCTGTGGTGGGGGAGTTTCCCCCTAGGCATGGAGGTCAGTTGGGGCTGGGCTGGGTGGGCTGGGAGGGGTCCTTGTGTTTGAGGTCGGTGGCCCTAAAACACCTAACACCCCCTCCCAGGCCTCCCCTAAAGATGGCGATCCCGGGGTGGAGGTGGAGGTATGGGTGGGGCTGGGCAGCCGGGGTCGGGTGGGGGGACCTGGCGCCCCCAGCTTAGTGTTCTTGGAGCGGCTCAACGGAAAACGCTTAGCAGATGGAAGGCCCCCTACACGGCCGCAGGGGGGCCCCCGAGGTGCGACGCCAAACCCCCGCCCAAAGCCCTCCCCATCCCAAGCGAGGACCGCTGGCATCGGCCTCCTGTCTCCTCCGGGGCCCAGCCAGGAGTCACATCCCCCGGCTGGGCCCCCTGCGGGGGGCGGACGATGAAAGTGCAAACGGCGTGCCCCTGGGCTGGGAGGCACCAGGGAGGGGGGTCGCTCCAGAATGTAAGGCACTGGCAGCGGAGGCGTGGGGGGCGCGCCGGCTTCCCCAGAGCCCACCCCGCACCCCGGCAGGGCAGGACGCTCGGGAGGTGACGCCCAGCTCTGCCCCTCGGGCCGCGCAGGGGCCCAGTCTCTCTAGCTCTGAGGGGGACGCTGCGATGAGGGGTGACTGGAGGGGCCGGTGGGGGGCTGACGGGTGGGGGAGGAGGCCCGTGGCTACTCCGTGTCCCAGCTGGACAAAGGGGGGGGGCGGGTAGTGGGAATCAGGCACTTAAACCACTCGCTCTCACCTCCCACCGCCAGGGGCTCATGGGGGGCTCCAGACGGGCACCCCCCCAACTCGGGGAGCTCTGGGTGTCCCGGCTCCCCCGTCCCCTTCCTCGGAAAGTGCATTTCTTACAGTGTGTGCAATGTGGGTCCCTCCCTTTGGGGGTGTGAGCTGGGCGAGCTGGGGTGGGGGACCTCCGGTGCCAGGGTGGGGGGCGGGGTCAATTGCATAGAGACTTCTCCTCCCAAACCGGCGGGCGCGAGGGCTGAGAGTCCCCAGCCAGACAGCTGTCTCCAGTGGGCCGGCGCTTTGGGAGGGCGTGTGGGGAGTCCCCAAGGCAGGCAGGACCCCGCTGGAGGGGCAGCAGGTGCCTGGGCCTAGCTTCCTCCCCCGGCCAGGGCTACGAAGCGCCACGCACCCCCTGGACATTGCCACTCGCCTGCCCCACCCTGTCCACCTCCGAGGTCTCTGCTGCCCAGCCGGGGTCCACAGCGTCTCCCTTTCCCCCAGCGGCTGCATCCTCGGGGGAGGGCGCCGGTCCGTGTCCGGCAGAGGTGCGGGGCCCGGGGAGAGGTGGCCTTGCTGGGTGTCACGCCTGTTGGCCCTGGGTGCAGGCTCCAGGCTGCGCTCACCTGGTGTCCTCCGGACAGAGCCAGGGCCTCGGGGGCGTGGGCGGGCGGCGGGTGTCTGTCCTTCCCGAGCAGCAGGCGGAGAGATGAGCGACTTAGGAAGACGCCCCTGTCCCGGGGCTCCCGTGGGGTGGCGGGGGCTGGCCCTCCAGTCCTGCGGCCTCGGCATCCAGAGAGCTGGAAACGTTGTCTTTACCTTCTGTCTTCTTGGTTGGGTGGGTTTTTTTTTCCTTCTTCTTTTTTCCTTTCTGTTTTTCTTTTCCTCCTGCGCGTGTGCGTCTGTGTTCTGTCTTTTCGGCCGGGCTGGGAGTCGGCGGGGGTGTTCTTGTTCACTCTAATTTTCCACCGAAAACGTGGGCCGGGGGCCGGCTGTGCCGCCCCCTGGGATTCCTGGGACGATGGAGAAGGGGCGAGGGAAGAAGACCTTTGCTATCCCAGATACCAGGACTGAGCAGGCCCAGTGGCGACAGAGGGAGGGAGGGGGAGAGAGAGAGAGAGAGAGAGAGAAAAGTTGAGGGGTCAGACTCTGCCTGGACATGGTTTAGCTCTTCCCACACTCACCCCCCACCTCCTGTAACCCTGAGACCTCAGTTTCCCTACCCCAGCCTGTAACAACCTGCTGGGTGAACATGCAAGTGAGTCTGCCTCTGAGCAAGGCGGCCAGACATGGTACAGGTTGCCCAGTGACACTGGAGTTCTGGTTAACCCAGAATCCTTTTAGTATAAGTCTAGCCCATGGCGAGGTACTTACACTAAGAAAAAAAAAAAAAGGGTCCATTTATCTGGAACTGTGTTTTATGTCTGATCTATTATTTCAGGATTTTTTTGAGATGGAGTTTAACTCTTGTTGCCCAGGCTGGAGTGCAGCAGCGCGATCTCAGCTCACTGCAACTTCTGCCTCCCGGGTTCAAGCGATTCTCCTGCCTCAGCCCCCCGAGTAGCTGGGACTAGGGGCACACGCCACCATGCCCAGCTAATTTTTGTTATTTATTTTTTCTTTTTTTGAGACACAGCCTTGCTCTGTCGCCCAGGCTGGAGTGCTGTGGCGCAATCTCGGCTCACTGCAACCTCCGCCTCCTAGGTTCAAGCGATTCTCCTGCCTCAGCCTCCTGAGTAGTTGGGACCACAGGTGCACTACACCATGCCCAGCTAATTTTTGTGTTTTTAGTAGAGATGGGGTTTCAGCATGTTGGCCAGGATGGTCTCGATCTCCTGACCTCGTGATCCACCTGCCTTAGTCTCCCAGAGTGCTGGGATTACAGGCGTGAGCCACCAAGCCTGGCCCCAATTTTTCTATTTTTAGTAGAGACGTGGTTTCACCATGTTAGCCAGGCTGGTCTCAAACTACTGACTTCAGGTGATCCACCCAACGTGCTGGGATTACAGGCATGAACCACCGTGCCCAGTCTTTATATTTTTAAAATTATTTATTATTTTATTTTTATTTATTTATTTATTTAGTTTTTAAGACAGAGTCTTGCTCTGTCGCCCAGGATGAAGTGCAGTGGTACGATCTTGGCTCTCTGCAACCACCACCTCCTGGGTTCAAGTGATCTTTGCACCTCAGCCTCCCAAGTAGCTGGGATTACAGGCGCGCCTGCCACGCCCAGCTGATTTGTATGTGCTTAGTAGAGACAGGAATTCACCACGTGGGCCGGGCTGGTCTTGAATTTCTGGCTTCAAGTGATCCGTCCACGTCGGCCTCCCAAAGTGCTGGGATTATAGGTGTGAGACACCGTGCCTGGCCAATTTATCATTTTATTTTATTTTGAGACAGGATCTCTCTCTGTTGCGCAGGCCAGAGTGCAGTGGTGCGATCAGAGTTCACTGCAGCCTAGACCTCCTGGGCTCAAGTGATCCTCCCACATCAGCCTCCCAAGTAGCTGGGGCCACAGGTGCACATCACCACATCTGGCTAATTTTTTTTTTTTTTTTTTTTGTAGAGATGGGGTTTCGCCACGTAGCCCAGGCTGGTTTTGAACTCCTGCCTCCCAAAGTGTTAGGATAAAAGACGTGAGCCACCACACTGGGTGCCTTGTTTACTTTTTAAAGGATTTTTGTTGTTGTTGCGTTTTTGAGACGGAGTCTCGCTCTTGTGGCTCAGGCTGGAGTGCAATGGCGTGATCTTGGCTCACTGCAACCTCCGCCTCCCAGGTTCAAGTGATTCTCTTGCCTCAGACTCCCGTGTAGCTGGGATTACAGATGCCTGCCACCATACCAGGCTGATTTTGTATTTTTGGTAGAGACGGGGTTTCACCATGTTCGCCAGGCTGGTCTCAAACTCCTGACCTCAGGTAATCCACCCGCCTTGGCCTCCCAAAGTGCTGGGATTACAGCTGTGAGCCACCTCGCTTGGTCTCTCATTTACTTTTTAAAAACATTCTCCCCTCTAATGATCCCCCCAGCACCCCTGTGGAGGAGGGAGTAGGTCTCCCTCCACTGCCTTGTTCTGCAGGAAGAAAGTGAGGCCCAGAGCAGTTAAGGAACTTGCCGGAGGTCACCAGCATGGAAGGGGCAGAGTGAGCACTGGAACTCAGGAGTGTCTGGCTCCGGCTCTCATTTCTGCTCCTGCCCAGGGCCAACCCCCTAGCCTGCCTCTCAGGACCCCCTTGGCATCATCTGAGCACTGTCCTGGGAGTCCAGGGCCCATCCTGTCACAGGACACCCGGACAGTCCCCCTTACCCCACAGAAGCTCACTAAGCACAGGGAGGCTGAGGATGGCTCTCAACCTCCCAGAGGCAGGAGACCGAGGCTCAGGGAGGGGAGGTGTGCATGGGGCTGGACCCAGGGTCACGTGATCTGGGGACAGCTCCAGCCTCAGTCGCTGCAGAGAAGCTGCTGTACAGACCCCTGCCCTGGAAATGCAAACTCCAACCCCGATGGAGCCTGCAGCGTGGCCTGTTAGGGGAGGGCTGTGCCTCGGGACCCGGGGAGACCCCTTCAGTGCCCCACTGAGGTTAGAGGCAGGGCTGCCCCCACCCCTGTGGCAAATCATTCAACAGAGCCCCTCCAACCAGGCCACCACTGGGCCAGCCCATCCAACTGGCGCCACCGTGGTTCCCAGCGCCCCACCTCCAGCCAAGTTCAAGTTCATCTTGGCCATTACCTCATGTCTGGTTTCTGCTGGCAACCGACAGACTCTGGGCGTGACCCTCTCGTGGTGGACCAGCCTCCCCTGAACCCTTCCTCCCTCCCCTCCCCTCCCTGCCTGGCTCTGGCCCCAGCAATGGGGGGGCACCTTCAACTCCACATCCTCCCCCTCAGCCAAGGGGTGATGGAGGCAGGGAGGCGGCGGGTGTGAGGAGTGAGGTCCGGGCTCTGGCATCCCGCTGGCCTGGCTGCCGCAGCCTGTGTGGCTCCCAGCATGTGTCTCAACACACCCCGCCCCCACCCTCGGTTGACCCACCTGCTACGTGGGCTCCCGTGCAGACATCACAGAGGGGAGGGGCTGGGGCGTCAGAGCCACCCAGTCTCACTGTGGGGGATTGATGGGAAGGACATGGGGGGATGGGCGGGTAACTGACCAGGGTGAGATCAATTAGCATTGATCACAGGGAGGGATATTGATGGGGGAGAGTCCGTGGACTGGAGGGCGTCGGGAGCTGGAGAGGCACAGGGAAAGGGGTGCCCGCCCAGGCTTGGGGGAGGAGGGGGCAGAGGGAAGCCAGGAATAGAGGAGGTGGAGGCAGAAATGCTGACTGGCCAGAATCTGAAACGAGAGGCCTCTGAGCTCAGGGCCCTTTGAGCGGGAGCGGGGAGCGGGGAGAGGGGAGCAGGGAGCGGGCAGTGGGGAGAGCGGGGTCTCACTGCTCCTTCCCTCCCTCCCTCCCTCTCCTGAGTCTGGCCTCACCCCGGGTGCTTTCAGTTCAGGGACTGTGGTCCAGTCGAGGTGGCACCGACGGGGTCCTCCCCAGACCGGCCCTCCCTGGACACCCAGTTTGGAGACATCACCTCCCCCCAACCCATGCTCCCCTGAGAGCCTCCTGACAATATGTCACCTCGCTTCTGTGCCCCAGAAAGCTCTGACTCCGAGGCTTGGCGGGTGGCCCCTCCCTCCCTCTAAACCCTTCTATGGCTCCCCACTACCCCAGAGCCAAGCCCACGCCATCTGTCTGGCCCCTGCTGCCAGAGGTCTCCATATTCCAGCTGTTTCCCACACATCCCCACCCCCCACCCACACCACTGCCTATGCACGGCCCCCTACCAGTGCCCCTCCCCACCCCATTCCGCCAGCCCTGGTCCCACCCCTTCTGGGTCCCCAGAGGGGTCCAGCGGATCAAGAGAGGGATGCTGAGAAAGGTGCCGCCCTCGCCTGCCTCAGTTTCCCTCCCCTCCCAGGCTCGGGTGGGGTGGGGCTGGAGCCAGCGCAGTGTGAGAGGGGGGCCCACCCCGGGCCCTGGCGGAGAGGGCCAGGTCAGAGAGTTTGGTCCAGGCCGAGGCTGGGGAAGGGTTAAGCAGGCTGGGCCTCCTCCCTCTGCCAGAAGCTTTTATTAGCTTTGGTTTCTGAACCACTTAAGACATTCCCAGCCTCCTGCTGGGGCAGGGAGAGGTGCCGGTGGGGGGGGCTGCAGAGGTAACACCGGGCTCCAACAGCACCCGCAGGGGAGAGGGGGGCCAGAGGGAGCCCAAATCCCAAAGCGGGGAGTCCTGGATGTCTACCTTGGGGGCTCCCCAGCCCTGACCAAGTCACTCCCCTCTCCGGGGCTCTGTGGGTGCAAGGCAGGGTGCTTAATATTTAGGGGGTGTAGGGAAGTCTGAACCTTTCGGTGCCCTTTCTGTCCCCCAGTGCCAAAGGCTCCTGGTGCGGGTGGAGACAGAGGCCCATGGCTAGAGGAGGAGACAGAGGCCCAGAGTGGGTGAACCAGCGCTGGGCTAGAGCCCTGGCTCCTGACCCAGGATTCCCTCCACCCACAGCACACGGGAATCCTCTGAACTCAGGAGAAGGAGCCTCAGGTCCCCTGCTGCCTGCTTCCTCCTCCGGCTGGATTTGTGGACCAGGGGCCCAGGGCTCACCCGGGAGGAGAGGGAGGCACCGCCTACAGGCTTCCTGGGCACCCGGCACAGGAAGGGAGGGGGAATGCCATCTCCCCTCTCCCGGGGTTGGCTCAGCCAGGACGGCCCTGCAGGGTCCCAGGGAGGCCCCCTGACCCTTGCTGTGGGCTCTGCAGCAGGAAACCTCCCGCAGTGCCCAGAAGATTAGAACACGGCCCCTGGGGACCCCGCACATCCACCCCCATGCTCTGCAGTTCAGTGGCTGCTGGGGAGCCCACAGCTGGGTTCTCTCTGTGTTTGGTGTCTGTGCCTGCGGCCGCCCCTGCGACCCTGCATCCTCCGACCCTCTCCCCAACACAAACCTGGAGGGAGCAGAGGCTCGAAGGTCGGCCGCTTACCATAACCCGCAGGCTCGCTCACACACTCCTGGCCCGCACAGGCACAGACGACAGCCCCTGACTGGGGTGGGAGTGGGGACATCTGGGACTGGGGCTAAGGCTGCCCTCCCACACCCTCCTCCCCAGGAAGCTGGGGTTCACTTCCCCTCTCTGAGCCTCCTCTGTTAACTGCCTGCCTGCCTGCCTTCTGGGGGTGGTGAGACCCCGCTCATGCTCACTCAGCTGCAACCATCTGAACGGGGAACTGGGAACGGGGAAAGTCAATGCCCACCTTGCCCCATCCTGTCTGCCTTACTGACGAAGCCTCTGCGCCTCCACCCCTCACACTGGTTCTGAGGTAGGTTGAAGCCTGGGGTGGGGCTTGGATGCTGTCCTGGGAGGCCCCACGCCCTGCCATGGGCTGCCTCAGTTTCCCCCGGCCACCCCGTGGTCCCTCTAGGCCTCGACATGGAGGGGGATGGAGGTTGGGGAGGTGTGAAGCCCTGTGTGACCCTGGGCAGATCCCTTTGTCTCTCCGGGCCTCAGTTTTCCCATCTGTACAATGGGAAGCAGCTGGTAATGACCCTGGTCCCATGGTTCTGCCATGATGGTCTTCAGGAGACGCCCCTGGGGACTCCACAGACAGAGTCTGGGGCCACACCCCATCCTCCCAGGACCAAGGTGGAGGGAAATCTGGCCTCATGGAGAGGCCAGGCGGAGGCTCGAGGCCCAGGTGGGGTGTGGGAGGCTGGCGCCCCTATGCTGGGGAGTGTGGTGTGGGACCCAGCAGGCCCTCTTTGCCCTGAGCCCCCACGGGCCGGCCCCTCTGCCCTGCCCCTCCCGCCCCCCCAAGCCGGCCTCTTGGCCCCTACCTGTGCCTGATAAATGCCCGCAGGATCCCTTGGTCCTAATCCCACAAAGGAACGGTTTGCAGGGGACGTGTCGGGCGGAGAGTAGGCTGCAGGGAGGAGAGAGACCGAGAGCCCGTTAGAGAGGGGTCGCGGCGGCCGGGCGCCCCGGGCCCAGAGAGGGTGGCCGCCGCCGGGCGCCACACAGCGGAGCCTCTGCACCCGGTGCCTGGGGCCTCCGGGCCTGCTGCCCTCCCCCAGCTGAACCGGGCCCCCTTAAAAGGCCTGAGGTCCCTGGGAGGCGGGGATCCTGACTGGAGGGGCCAGGGGTCACGGCTGAGATGGCCCAGGTGGGCGGGGTGTCTGCTGAGAGGGAAGGCAGGGAGGATGGCTCCGTAATTCACAAACCGCCTGTGAATTATTCAGGGTGTGCCAGTGCCCACCCCGTCCTGCCACTGTGGGCTGCCTCCGTGCAGGGTGCATGCATTATTAAGGGCGTTTTATTTATTAATCTTCCTCCCGGAGAAGGCAGAGGGAGGGCTGGGGTGTGTGCACATACAGATGTGCCTATTTCAAGTCTCAGCCATGACATTCTGTCGGCGTGTGAGTAACTCACCGCCTGGTGCCACAGCGGGGACGGGGGCCTCAGACAGGCCCACGCCCAGGACAGGCGAGAAGCAGCCGAAACAGGCAGGGTCCCCAAGCTGTCTTGGCTAGAGCTGGGGGCAGCTGGAGGCAGCCAGGCTTAGGGGTAGAAGTGGGGTGGATCTGCAGTTAAGAGCCCCACTGCAGGGAAAGGGGGGTGGAATCCATGCCTATCCTGCATCTATTAAGTGTCTACTGTATACCAGGCACTGGGCATAATCCCATTGACCTCTGAGTAGATCCTATGCAGTATCCTGCATCTGTTAAGTGTCTACTGTATGCCAGACTCTGGGCATAATCCCACTGAGCCCTGAGTAGATCTTATGCAGTATCCTGCATCTATTAAGTGTCTACTATATGCTAGGTACTAGGAATAATCCTACTGAGCCCTGAGTGGATCCTATGCAGTATCCTGCATCTATTAAGTGTCTACTGTATGCCAGGCACTGGACATAATCCCATTGAGCTCTGAGTGGATTCTATGCAGTATCCTGCATCTATTAAGCATCTACTGCATGCCAGACTCCGGGCATAATCTCACTGAGCCCTGAGTAGATCCTGTGCAGTATCCTGCATCTATTAAGTGTCTATTGTATGCTAGGCACTAGGAATAATCCTACTGAGCCCTGAGTGGATCCTATGCAGTATACTGCATCTAATAAATGTCTACCGTATACCCTGGGCGTAATCCCACCAAGCTCTGAGCAGATACTATGCAGTATCCTGCATCTATTAAATGTCTACTGTATGCCAGGCACTGGGTATAATCCCACCAAACCCTGAGTGGATCTTACGTGGCATCCTGCATCTACTGTCTACTGTATGCCAGGCTCTGGGCATAATCTCACTGAGCCTTGAGTGGATCCTATACAGCATCCTGCATCTATTAAATGTCTACTGTATGCCAGGCAGTGGGCAGAATCCCATGGAGCCCTGAGCGAATCCTACGCAGTCAATGCTTCCATTTCACAGATGAGCAGGCAGGGACGGCTGGTGAGAATGACCACAGCCGCCTGACACAGCGCGGCATCGGGTGCCACAGGGAATGTCCTTCCTGACCCATGTCACTAGCTTATTCCCCACACCCCTGTGAACTGGGCACTAAGGCAGACCCATTTTGCAGCTGAGAAAACTGAGGCTCAGAGAGGGGAAGACACCTGCCTGAGGTCACACCGGGAGAGAGCTGCAGAGGCGGGATTCCAGCCCAGGGTGGATTTGGGGCTGACCCCCTCCAGCCAGTGATCAGAAGAAGCTGGTTTTTACCAGTTGGCAGCCCCGGGACGGGGCAAGGAACGCCGGGGGGTGGGGGGAAGAGGAGCCAAGGACATCTAGAAGGAGCCGTGGCCACCAACTGCTCAAGAGGGGTGGGGGGGTCTCATTTGGAGAGTGAGGGACAGAGATGTTCAAAAAGGGGGGCGAGGGGAAGATGGCATCCTCTCCAGGGGGAGAGGTCTCTGGGCTCTGAGATGTCTGGTGGCCTGTGAGGGTGGGTGACCCACCCAAGCCTGCACAGGGGTCGCAGGGAGAGTCTGGGGACAGAGCTGCTTCGGACGAACCGGGTGGTGGCAGAGCTGCTGTGAAGGAACTCCACGTGGATCCTACGTGGTGTCCTGTATCTATTAAGTGTCTACGGTATACTCGGGCCGGGATCCCAGGACCAAGGGGCCATCCAGCGGCCATCCAGAACCACATCCAGAGAGTGGAAACGTCTAGACGCTGCAGCAGCTGCCGACCCAGGGGCTTCCGGGTGAGGTGGCAGGTGAAGAGGGAGGGTCCCATCTAAAGGTGTGGTCCAGCCAGGTCACCCAAAGGAATTGGGCCTGGTGTGGCTCATTTCTCCCCAAGAAGCCAGAACTCCAGAAAACTTTATGTGAAACGTCCTGATTTTAAAACGATCACAACTGATTCTCCTTTTCCACAAACGAAAGACCAGTCTGGGGGTTGAATCCGGCCCTTGGGCTGCCACTTGAGATCTGTGTCCACCGTCAGCTTCCTGACACACCAGGGAAGGTTTTCGGCAGCCCGCGGTGGGCACCGGGGTCCCCCAGGCTATTCAGCGAAGGGGACAGACCCTGGACTCTCACCCTGGCCTGTGGCTTGGTCCTGCCAGCCCCTAAGGCTGCCTTGGCCCTACGTGGCCACACCACACGGCCCCTGGGCTGCTCTCCGGAGACCCACCAAACTCGCCAGGCCCTGCAGGGCTGGGCCTGACCTCGGACCTGGCAGTGGGGCTGGGGAGAGGACAGGCCTCCCTGCGGACGTCCGCCCCACCAGGACACCGCTTCCCGCGTGCTTACAGGGCGAGGTCGGCGACGTGGCTCCTCCCTCGGAGGTGGTGGCGGGTTTGGTGGCAGGGGGGAGTGCCAGCCGTGGCAGCCCCGGGGGCGGAGGAGCCAGCATCTGAGCGGAAAGGCAGTGGCTGGGTATTTTGAGCTGACCACTTCCATTTAACTGGGGGAACAGAGAGACACATGGTTAAGGAGTGGGCTCCCCCTCTGCCTCGGTCTGCTGGCGCCGGCCGCCCCCGGCTCTGTGCACGGCCTGGGCGGGGAAGCTAGCAGGCTGGGGGGTCAGGGCGCAGGTGTGGCCGTGACGGGTTTGGTGGGTCTGAGGGGCCTGGGGACGCCCGCTTCCCAGTGTCACTCGAAGCCTGGCACTGCTGGGGCCTCGCTCGCTGCAGCTCCCCCGTAAACCCCCTGCATGCCGACTCGACCAATTTCCTTCCAAACAGCGCCACGGCCTCCTAACAGCAAGCTCTCCGTGTGTTTCCTCATTCGCTACGAGCACACCATCGTCCACCATCACCCACGGCCTGGCCCGTGGTTCCAAAGTCCAAAAAGCTCCAAGCACCCAAAGCTTCCTGTGGAAGTCTGGCAAAAGCCGGCTTGCTTGAACCGAGTTTGGTGGTTTTTTTGCAATCAATTTCTTCCCGCCCCTTTTTTTTTTTATTTTCGCCACATCCTAACCACTAGACCACCAGAGAGGTGTTCTTTTTTAGACAAGGTCTTGCTCTGTAACCATGGCGGGGGTGCAGTGGCACAAGCACAGCTCACAGCAGCCTCCACCTCCCGGGCTCAAGCGATCCTCCCATCTCAGCCTCTTCAGCAGCTGGGACTACAAGCACGCACCACCATGCCTGGCTAATTTTAAATTATTTTTTGTAGAAACAGGGGTCACACTCTGCTGCCCAGGCTGGTCTTAAACTCTGGGCTTATGCAGTCCTCCCGCCTTGGCCTCCTAAAGTGCTGGGATCACAGGTGTGAGCCGCCAGGCCCGGTCCCTCTCTGCCTTGTGTTAACCCAAGGACGACCCACGCAGTTGCTGGGACCTGCATGGGCCACCCAGACTCCACAGGGTGTGACACGACCTGTCTGAAACCCTTACTTCTGAAAGCATCTCAATTCTTACCCAATCCAGCTGCCTCCCAGCCCTACAGAGGAGGGGATTTCAGAACCGAGTCTCCAGGACCCTTCAAAGCAGAGGTTGCGCATTCGTGTGAGCACGCGGCCCCCGGAGGTCACCTGGAGCCGCCAGGAGAGGCCCGGACGCACCCCGCCTGACTCACCGGTCCAGGTTGCTGGCTGGCTGGGTCGCAGGCCAGCGAGACGAGATCTTTGAGCGGGTCCTGGGGGTTGAGATGAGGCGGATAGCGGATGGCCGTGTGGGGGAAGTAGGTGGAGGCTGTCTGGGGCAGGATGGACGTCGTGGGGAAGTGCAGAGCGGAGGACGGGTGGGGGCTCCGGGCGATCCCTGCAGAGACAGTGGGAGGCGGGGGTTACTCGGGGGGCTCCGGCCGGTCTGCTCTGCAACTGTGTGACTGTGTCCGTGGATGTGGTTCCTGCCTGCATCTCCGTGCGTTTACTTTATTTATTTATTTATTTTCCCCTCCTCCTCCTCAAGTGCGTTTAACAATAATAATATCAACAACCAAAAAACCCCAGCAGCACTGACCACATTTACCCCCAAATTCCCCAGCTCCCATGGCGACCCCAATGGGGCTGTGATATTATCCTTGTGTTTTAGTTTTGTAGAGGTGGGGGTTTTGCTATGTTGGCCAGGAAGGTCTCAAACTCCTGGGCTCAAGCGATCCTCCCTCCTCGGCCTCCCAAAGTGCTGGGATGACAGGTGTGCGCCACCACACTAGGCTAATCTTGTATTTTTAGTAGAGACGGGATTTCTCCATAGTGGTCAGGCTGGTCTTGAACTCCGGACCTCAGGTGATCCGCCTGCGTCAGCCTCTCAAAGTGCTGGGATTATAAGGGTGAGCCACCGAGCGTGGCCTTTTTTTTTTTTTTTAAAGGAAGAATTTCACTTTGTCACCCAGCTGGCTGGAGTGGCATGATCATGACTCACTGCAGCCTCAACCTCCTGACCTCCAGTGATCCTCCCACCTCAGCCTCCGGAGTAGCGGGGACCGCAGGCATGTGCCATGATGCCTAGGTAATTTTTCGTATATTTAGTAGAGAGGGGGGTTTCATCACGTTGCCCAGGCTGGTCTCAAACTCCTGGATTCAACCAATCCACCTGCCTCAGCCTCCCAAAGTGCTGGGATGACAGGCGTGAGCCACCGCACCCAGCCTAATTCCAGCACATCAAGACGCCCCATCCCCATCGGCAGTCACTCCTCACCCCTCCCCCAGCCCTGGCACCCACACATCCACTCGCTGACTCTGTGGCTTGGGCTGTCCCAGACATTTCACATAAATGGGATCACGCAGTGTGGCTTTTTGTGTCTGGCGTCTCTCGCTGAGCGGGACGTCCTCAGGGTGCGTCTGTGCTGTGGCCTGCATCAGAACCTCGCTCCTTTTCACGGCTGAGTCATATTCTACTGTGTATCTGCTTTTCCTTTCTCTGAACAGTTCAGTCCGTGATTTTTAGAATTTTCACTATTTATAGCAGTCTCTCCCCCGCCTCCCCAGTTTCTGGCTGGATAAAGATTTTTGGCTTCTGGCCATGTGGTCTCTGCTGTAGTTACTCAGCTCTGCCGAGGCAGGGTGGGAGCTGCCACAGGACATATACAAAGGCGTGCTTGTGCCTGTGTACCAATAAAACTTTATTCGAAAAAAACACGTGACCAGAGGGCCGGTGTTTGCTGGCCCCTGGACGTAAAGACTGCTTTGATTTGGGTTTGCCTCTCTGTGTGTGTGACTGTGTCCTTGTAAGGAACTAAATGATTTATCACTAGAACATGAGGTCGTGAGCAATATTTGAGACTTCCTGCAATTCAACCCCCTTAATCCCAGTGGCAGCCACGGGAGGGAGAGAATTTTTGTTTTGCTTTGTTGAGATGGGAGTCTCGCTCTATCTCCCAGGCTGGAGTGCAAGGGCGCAATCTTGGCTCACTGCAGCCTCCACCTCCCAGGTTCAAGCAATTCTCATGCCTCAGCCTACTAAGTAGCTGGGATCACAGGCGTGTGCCACCACACCCAGCTAATTTTTGTATTTTAGTAGAGACGAGGTTTCACCATGTTGGCCAGGCTGGTCTCGAACTCCTGACCTCAGGTGATCCACCTGCCGTGGCCTCCCAAAGTGCTGGGATGACAGGCGGGAGTCACCACGCCCGGCCAAGGTGGAGCTGTGTTATCAGCCCCAGTTGACTGGTGGGGAAATGGATGGTTGCTGTGTGAGTGACCCGCTCAGCTCTCGACCTGTGGTTACCAAATGTCTACATCCATCTGTGAGTGTGACCCTATGGCCTGTCTAGGAGTCTCTCCTGTGTGACTTTTTCTTTTCTAGAGGCAGGGTCTTGCTGTCACACAGGTTGCATGCAGTGATGAGATCACAGCTCACAGCAGCCCCGAACTCCTGGCCTCAAGCAATCCTCCTGCGTCAGCCTCCCGGGCAGCTGGGACTACAGGTGTGTGCCACCACACCTGGCCTCTCTCAGGTGACGTTGGTGGGGCCCCCTCACCTCTGGGGATGCGTGAGGCCCTGGCCCCAGTCTAAGCATTGGCCTCATGGTCTGTGAAAGGGGGTGCGGCCTGACCCTCAGGGTTCTGGGGAGGCTGCCTGCTGTGTGCTCAGCTGTGGGCTGTGGCTTCACTGGCAATTTCTTCTTCTTTTTTTTCTTTTTTTGATGAAGTCTCGCTCTGTCACCCAGGCTGGACTGCAATGGCGTGATCTTGGCTCACTGCAACCTCTGCTTCCTGGGCTCAATCAAATCTCCTGCCTCAGCTTCCCGAGTAGCTGGGATTACAGGCACACGCCACCACACCTGGCTAATTTTTGTAGTTTTAGTAGAGATGGGGTTTTACCACGTTGGCCAGGCTGGTCTGAAACTCCTGACCTCAGGTGATCCGCCCTCCTCGGCCTCCCAAAGTGCCGGGATGACAGACGTGAGCCACGGTGCCCGGCCTCACTAGCAGCTTCTGATCCTGCCTATTGGTCAGTGTCTGGGGTTGGAATGCAGGAATTGTATTGAGACAGAGAATGAGAAGAGTGAGGTGAAGGGTAAGCCCCAGGCTGTAGCCTCTCCTTATACAGAGGGGGAAACTGAGGCCCAAAGGGACTGAGTCCAACCTCTCGGCAGGGCCGGGACGAGGTCCCAGGTGCTCTCCACCATGGCACCTCTATGTTTTTTTTTCCCCACCTAGAAATCTACAGCAATGGGACTCATGGTCAGACATCCAGCGGGGCTTCCCTGGCTGTGAGAGTCCTGATCGGAGGGCCCTGCCACCCCTCCCCGCCAGGATCCCATGGCGCTCACCGCTGTGGACGGCGATGACAGGCCGGTGGTGCTGGGTGAAGCTGGAGAGCCGGGGGGAGTCCTGCGGGGACGGGCTGTTGAACGGTGACTTGTCCATCTCTGTCTTCTTCACCGGGGATGAGATGCCTGCGGAGGGGATGGGACAAGAGAGTCACAGCCTGGTCACATCCCAGGAGCCCTGGACTTTCCTCAAAGCCAGCCTCCGAAGGGGCAGGAAGCCCCATTGCCTCGCGTCCTCTTCCCCCAGAATCCAGAGGGGGAGAGGCTGCGAGCCCATGACACAGAGGAGTACACGGAGGCTCAGAGCAGAGAGGGGGCCGACCAGGGTGGCGTGGCTAGGGGATGGAGAGCCGGGTGCCAGAGCGTGTCCCGGGGCCTCAAAGCCCGGCCCTCTCCTACTCTCCTTCCAGAGAAACGGGAAGGCTCAGGGCTCCCCCCATCACCTGGGGGTCACCTGAGCCCTAGGGAGGGCGGCGCAGAGGGCGGAGAGGTTCAGTTACACCTGACCGGCAAAGGGTGCACAGACAAGCCCCCGCTCAGCTCAGCGTTCCCTCGTCCACACGGGAGGAAGGAGCGGAGCTTCCCTGGGGCTGAAATGAGATGCAGCCATCCTCTGCGGTCACTCGCTGGAATCACTCTGCAGACGGAGGCCTCACTACGTTCCTGGGCTGCCTGGAACACAAACCCTGACAGTTCCCAGCTCAGCCCCTCGCACCTTCCTCAGTGAATCAACGAATGAAGAAACAGATGGAGGCCAGGCACGGTGGCTCACGCCTGCAGTCCCAGAGCTTTGGGAGGCCGAGGTGGGCAGATCACTTGAGGCCAGGAGTTCAAGACCAACCCGGCCAACATGGGAAAACCTTGTCTCCACGAAAAATACAAAAATTAGGGGGACTTGGTAGCAGGTGCCTGTAATCCCAGCTACTTGGGAGGCTGAGGCAGGAGAATTGCTTGAGCCTGGGAGGCGGAGGTTGCAGTGAGCCGAGACAGCACCACTACATTCCAGCCTGGGCGACACCGTGAGACTCCATCTCAAACACACAAAAATATTTGGGTAGCTGGGCGCAGTGGCTTACGCCTGTAATCCCAGCACTTTGGGAGGCCGAGGTGGGTGGATCACCTGAGGTCAGGAGTTCAAGACCAGCCTGGTCAACATGGTGAAACCCCGTCTCTACTAAAAATAACAAAAATTGGCTGGGCGTCGTGGTGCATGCCAGTAATCCCAGCTACTCAGGAGGCTGAGGCAGGAGAATCACTTCAACCTGGGAGGCAGAGGTTGCAGTGGGCGGAGATCGCACCATTACACTCCAGCCTGGGCAACAGGAGTGAAACTGTGAAACTCTGTCTTAAAAACAAACAAACAAACAGCTGATGGATGGACTCAGGTGGGCTCACCCACTAAACATAGGTTTCCCTCCCTGTCCAGATACCACCCCTGGAAGGCCCCTGGGTGAGAGTGAAGCAGTTGGTCCAGGGTTCAAACCCCAGCTGGCCATGGAGGCTATGCCACCTGGGTGAGCCGCCCCGTCTACTCCTTTCCATAAAATGGGATTCTGCGAAGCTCTGGAATTTCCACCCGGCGCAGTGTGGCAATGGCGCTTGTGAGGGCTGGCCCAGGATTGCCTGTGCGGGTGAAGCCCATGACCGTCCCGGATCCTTGGGCATCAGGCATTCTCCAAGGATGCCTTCAGCTGCACTATTCTGAGGGAACGTCAACTGCACCGCTCAAAGAATGTCATGGCAGGAGCTGCAGCTGCTGCTATTGGGGTGAGCGGGGAGATGACAGGGTGCCCCTTCACACTTTCATCTCGTCTTCAAAATGAAGCGAGAACACAGAGCCCCAGAGAGGCCCACTTTGGGTATTTTGAGGAGGCTGGGGTGGAGTCTGGCTCTGGAGCTGAAATGCCTGGGCCTCCCGGGGACAGGTCGTGCCTTTTTTTTTTCTTTTTTCTTTTTGAGATGGAGTCTCGCTCTGTCGCCGAGGCTGGAGTGCAGTGGCGCGATCTCAGCTCACCCCGACCTCTGCTCCCTGGGTGCAAGCAATTCTCCTGCCTCAGTCTCCCGAGTAGCTGGGATTACAGGCACCCACCAACGCGCCTAATTTTTCTATTTTTAGTAGACATGGGGTTTCACCATCTTGGCCAGGCTGGTCTCGAACGCCTGACCTCGTTATCCACCTGCCTCAGACTCCCAAAGTGCTGGGATTACAGGCGTGAGGCACCACACTTAGTCCTTTTTTTTTTTTTTTTGAGTCTCAACTCTGTGGCCCAGGCTGGAGTACAGTGGCGTGATCTTGGCTCACTGCAACCTCTGCCTCCCAGGTTCAAGCGATTTTCATGTCTCAGCCTCCCAGGTAGTTGGGATTATAGGCACCCACCACCAGACCGGCTAATTTTTGTGTTTTTAGTAGAGACAGGTTTCACCATGTTGGCCGGGCTGGCCTAGCACTCCTGGCCTCGGGTGATCCACCCACCTTGGCCTCCCAAAGTGTTGGGGTTACAGGTGTGTGCCACCGTGCCTGGCCAATTTATGTGTCACCAAGCCGGAGGCAGAGGCACGATCATGGCTTACTGCAGCCTCAACCTCCTGGGCTTAAGTGATGCTCCCACCTCAGCCTCCCAGATAGGTAAGCGGGACCACAGGCAATGCACCATCAGACCCAGGCAATTTTTTTTTTTTTTTAAGAGATGGGGTCTTGCTATGTTGCCCAGGCTGGTCTCAAACTCCTGGGCTCAAGGGATCCTCCTATCTTGGTCTCTCAAAGTGCTGGGATTACAGGCATGAGCCTCAGCGCCTGGCCCCAGGGAAGTTTTTCAAGTGAAGATTAAGGATCACATCTTGCCTGGACAATGCCGCGTCCAGGGCCCTACCCGATCTCTAGGAATGGAATCTCAGGGAGATGTGTCCCGGAGAGCCACGTTTTTAGGAATGATTCTTAAGTTTCTTGTAAGGTAGAACATATGGACTGAGACCGTCCAAACAAGGTGATAATTTAGCTTCCCTCTGACCTGGCCCTTGGAGCACCTTCCCTCCAGGGTGTCTCAGATTAGCCCTGTGGACACTGGGGCTGGGTCGTTCTCTGGGGTGAGGCCGTCCTGGGCACTGCAGGGTGCTGAGCAGCGTCCCTGCCTCCACCCACTCCATGCCAAGGGCACCCCCAGTTATAACACCCACTGATGTCCCCAGGCATCACCAAAAGTACCCGGGGGCAGAATCACCCCTGGGTGAGACTTCCTGGGTTAGGGGATTCCACAGACCCTCCAGGAGACTGTATCCCATGATCCTCTGCCCCGCTGAGGCCCCAGGAGGCTGCACACATTGAAATCCACACCCTGAGTGGGAGGGAGAGAGGAGGAGAGTCCCAGGAGCTGGGCCCCCCTGGTTTCCACTGTCTGCCCCGTTGGGAGCTTCCAAATTATTTTTCAAATAATTCACACAAGATTTCTCAGTCTCAACGCTGCTGATGCGGGGGGCCAGATCAGTCTCTGTGGGGAGCTGTCCTGGACACTGCAGGGTGCTGAGCAGTATCCCTGGCCTCCACCCACCCCATGCCAGGAGCACCCCTCAGTGGCGACAACCAGGGATGTCCCCACATGTCAGCTGGTGTCCCTGAGTGATGCCCTGATGAGAAATGGAGTGTGTCCCTGTGCCTTGGGTCCCCTGCTGATGGTTCCATAGGCACCTGCAGGCATCTTGAGGCACTCCCCATTGCCAGCCTGTCCCCGCCACCTCTGTCCTCCCAGCATTGCTGCCTCCTTCCCCGAATGGGGTCACCACGCAGGGAACTTCCATTCTCTCTGATAGCTACAGCCCAGGGGGAGCTCAGATCCCGGACCCAGCCACAGGGGATGTGCAGCTCCTCCTCTGTTTTTGTGGTTAGGGAACCAGCTGTCCCCATGGCCGTGCACACATCATGCTGCGTGGGAGCGAAGGTGTTGCCAGGACACATCCCAGAAGCGGGTCAGCAGGGCCGAGGCCCCGGAAACACCCGGCTCTGGAGGAGACTGGCACCCAGGACACCCACACAGGGGCCAGGAAGGGTGACGCCTCCACTCATGCCTGGCCTGTGAACGCTCACGGGGGAACACTCCTGAGGCCCTGGGCATGGAGGCTGAGCTGACCAGAGTGGCCCCACTGTCCGGCAGGATGCCAAGAAGTCTGTGGCCAAGCTGGGCCCCAGCAGCCAGGCCCGGGAGTTTTCCAAGGCAGGAGGATGTGGGAGGACTGAGGGTGGCCTGGAGCCAGGGAGGCCAGGCTGGTCCTGTTGGCACGTGTGTGTGCGTGTGTGCGTATGCCTGTGCATATGTGTATGCATGTGAGCGTATGTGCACACCTGTGCAACGTGTGCACACGTGTGTATGCCTGTGCACGTGTCTGAGTGTGCGCACGTATGCATGCCTGTTTATGTGTATGTGAATACACACCTGTGTGTGTGCCTGCACACATGTGCACAGCTGCATGCATGCATGGCTGTACATGTGTATGCGTGTGAGTGTATGTGCATGTGTGCACACCTGTGCACTGTGTGCATGACTGTGCACGTGTCTACATGAGTGTGCACATGTGTGTGTGCATGTGACTACATGGACATGTGTATGCCGGCACGTGCATGTTCATGTCTGTGTATCTGTGCATGCTTGTGTGCGCACACGTGCAAGCATGCATGCGTACATGTGTGTGCATGCCTGTGCACGTGTGTGGATGTGTGAGTATGCACACGTGTGTGTGCGTGTGTGTAGGGGCTGGCAGCTCCCTGTAGGCGCAGGGCCATGGCAGGAATGAGGTTAGGGGTTGTCAGACGCTCACTTAGGAGGATTTCCTAGAACAGCTTGTTCTGGATGGAAATAGTCTGCCCCAGACTCCACCCCTCACCACCACATCCCTGCACACACCACTAGAGCTTCCTGAGATGGGGCCTGTGGGAGCCAGGGCAAGGTAGGAGGGAGGGGGGCGCAGCCCAGGCACCGCAAGAAGGAGCAAGCCTGCATGCTCCCGGCAGGCTCCGACTCCGCGCCCCACCTCCATCTGTTCAGCAAGCATGCCTGGGACCCTCGTGGGGCACCGCCGTCTGATGCACACAATGCCCGCCAGTCCCCCATCCAGGCACACACCTCCCTGTTCAGCCAGCGGGCCTGTGCATCCCCCGTCCACCTCAGTGGCCATCTTTCTACTCAGGGGACACACTTTCTACTCAGGGGACATCCACATGTCTCCCTGAATCCTGCATGGTCTCGTCTGATAATACCGACTGTAAGGAGCACACAGGCCTGCAGCTCCCCGATCCGAACTTCCTCCTGTTTAACAAACACGCCCAACTGACCTCCCCTCTGTACGTAACAAAAGGCCTGCATCACCCAGCCGTCCGCTCAACAAACAAGCCCATCTCCCACTGAAAATGCCTACTCCCCCGGGGGCCAAGTCTCACTCATGCTGGGTCTCCAGGGTCCGGGAGGCGGCCCCACACAGGGCATGTGGAGTGGACAGAGGCACCAACGCAGGGCAGGGACCTGCTGGGGACGGCGGCGACCACTGGGCGTTGACAGTGTGCTAAGGTCTCCTCTGGGTCCTGCGGACATTTGGGACCAGATCGTTCTCTGGGGTGGGGCCATCCAGGGCACTGCAGGGTGCTGAGTGGCATCCCTGGCCTCCACCCACTCCATGCCAGGAGCACCCTGCAGTCAGGACAACCACAAATGTCCCCAGATGTCACCCAGTGTCTCCTGGGGGCAGGATCACCCCTAGCTAAAAAACCCCCTGGCTTAGAGGATTCCACGGACCCCCAAGAGACTCTGTGTCCCATGATCTTCTGCCCTGCTGAGGTCCCAGGAGGCTGCACACATCGAAATCCCACCCTAAGTGGGAGGGAGAGAAGAGAGGAATCCCAGGAGCTGCGGTCCCCCAGTTTATACCGTCTGCCCCACTGGGAGTTTATTCTGGTGTCTGGTGTGAGCAGGGGACAGACTTAATTTTTCTGTTGTTTTTTTTGAGACAGGGTCTTGCTCTGTTGCCAAGGCTGGAGTGCAGTGGTGCAGTCACGGCTCTCTGTAGCTTTGCTCTCCTGGGCTCAAGGCGATCCTCCCAACCTCAGCCTCTCGAGTAGCTGGGACCACAGGCACATGCCACCACATGCAGCTAGCTTCGTATTTTTTTTGTAGAGACAGGGTTTCCCTATGTTCTTGAACTCCTGGGCTCAAGCGATCCTCCCGCCTTGGCCTCCCAGAGTGCTGGGATTAAAGGCGTGACCCACCACACCCAGCCGTAATTTTTTTCCACATAATTAACACAGGTTTCTCAGCTTCAGCACTGGAGACATTGGGGCTGCCTTGTTCTTTGGGGCAGGGTTGTCCTGGGCACTGCATAGTGCTGAGCAGTGTCCCTGGCCTCCACCCACTCCATGTCAAGAGCACCCCCAGTTGTGACAACGACAGATGTCCCCAGACACTGCCCAATGTCCCTGGGGGTGTGGCAGCATTGCCCGGGTGAGGACCGTCTGTGAAGGCACAAACCTCCTCTTGCACTGTGGTCCTCACAGCCGCCGTGTGAAGAGCTTACAGGAGCCGTGCCCATTTCACACAGGCCGGATGGGGGTAGACACTCACCTAAGGCCACAGAGCCAAGAGGGGGCGTGGGGGAGGAGCTGGAACTGACTCTGTCCCTCCCCAGGCCACGCTCCACTAGCCTCCACGCTGGGGTAGAAAAAGGGATGGGTGGGCCAAGCGCGGTGGCTCACGCTTGTCATCCCACCACTGTGGGAGGCTGAGGCGGGAGGATCACCTGAGGTCAGGAGTTTGAGACCAGCGTGGCCAACATGGTGAAACTCCAGCTCTACTAAAAACACAAAAATCAGCTGGGTGTGGTGGTGGGCCCCTGTAATCTCAGTCCCAGCTACTTGGGAGTCTAGGGTGGGAGAACTGCTTGAACCCGGAAGGCAGAGGCTTCAGTGAGCTGAGATTGTGCCATTGTACTCCAGCCTGGGCAACAGAGCCAGACTCTGACTCAAAAGGAAAAAAAAAAGGCTGGGGGAAGCCCTGGTGACAGAGGAGAGGATGAATGGGGGTTGCCTGCCCCGCCCTGTGTAATAACTGGCCGAGGATGGTGCCTGTGTCACCTTTGAGGGGGTCACAGAAGCAGCAGAAACAAAGCTCAGCGCGGCTGCTGGCGGGCGCCTTCCTCCACCCCACGCAGCTGGGGAAGCAGGGAGGCCTCGCAAGGAGGTGGCCAGGAGAAAGGGCACGCCTGGCCCAGGCCCCAAGCGGGCAGAGCCTAGAGGCTGGAATGTGGGGCCTGGAGGCATGGAGTGGGGGTCTTGCCTGGTATGGGGCTGGCACGATCCCCCTAGGCCTCTGTGAGGGTCAGGGTGGGGGATCGGCTGAGCGCTGCCCTGGAGAAAAGGCCCCCAGGCCGCAGCGGGAGGAAGGGAGAGCTGCTCTAATCAGCTTAACCCCCTTAATGAGCGGCTAATTGGGGGCTGTCTAGACAGGAAGCTGGAAAGGCCTGGGGGGGGGAGGGAGAGGGGGAGGAAGAAGAGGAGGAGGAGAATTCCAGGGTGGTGGCCATGGCCAAGGGCACCTCTGGGAGAGGCCCTGCCTGCCTGGGGTCCTGTTTTGTGTCCTCCGTCTGTGGAGACACCCGGCTTGGCACGGGCTTGCAGGCTGCAATGATAACCCTTCCATGCCCCTGGCCCCTCCGGCCTGCCCTTGGTCCAGCCATGAGGGTAAAGCTGAGCCCCACTGGGAACCTCAGGGACCCCGCTCCAGCCCAGGGGCCAGGCCTGTTCCCAGGCGTCCCCTCTGGGACTTCAGTGGCTGTGAAATGTTTCTCGATGCAGGCCACGGCCATGGGGAGGGACCCAGGAAGCATCAGGCATAAGCTCTGGGCTCTGTCCCTTCCTGGCTGTGGGCCTTTTGGGCCTCAGTTTCCCCACCCATCAACTGATGGCTGGGGGCAGGCCTGATCTCACAGAGCGTTACGGGGGAGAGGAAATAATCTGGCTTAGGACATCACAGATACCCCATAAAACAAAGAGAGCGAGGTGCCCTGAGTGGGGTCCCTGGGAACAGCCACGTGGTTCTGTGCCGATGAGCACCTGCCTGTCGCTGGGGTGACCTGGAACAGGTGAGGTCGCCTCTCTGAGCCTCAGGGTTTCCCTCTGCAAAATGTGGCACCTGCCAGTCACCTCTGTAGGACTGTCTGGGACAAAAATGTTGGGAAGGGCATGAGAGAGAAAAAGCAGCCAGCCGGGCGCGGTGGCTCACGCCTGTCATCCCAGCACTCTGGGAAGCAGAGGCAGGAGGCTCGTTTGAACCCAGGAGTTCAAGACCAGCCAGGGCAACACAGGGAATCCTGTCTCTACAAAAAAAAAAACACAACAAATAGCTAGATGTGTTGGCATGTGCCTGCAGTTCCAGCTACTTGGGAGGCTGAGAAGGGAGAATGGGTTGAGCCCAGTGAGCTGTGATCCCACCACTGCACTCCATCCTGGGTGACAGAGCAAGACTCTATTTGGACAAAAAAAAAAAAAAAAAAAGGCCGGGCACGGTGACTCATGCCTGTCATCCCAGCACTTTGGGAGGCTGAGGTGGGCAGATCACCTGAGGTCAGGAGTTCAAGACCAGTCTGGCCAACATGATGAAACCCCGTCTCTACTAAAAATACAAAAATTAGCCAGGCATGGTGGGGGGCGCCTGTACTCCCAGCTACTTGGGAGGCTGAGGCAGAAGAATCGCTTGAACCCGGGAGGCGGAGGTTGCATCGAGTCGAGATCGTGCCACTGCACTCCAGCCTGGGCGACAGAGAGAGGCTCCGTCTCAAAAAAAAGAAAAAGAAAAAAAAAAAAAAAAACAAGAGTGGCCCAGACCAGGGGTTACACACCTTCTCCCCTCTCCCTTCAGGCCCTTGGCTATGTATAGGGAGATTCTGTTCTCAAAGAGACATTTGGCTATGTCTGGGGACATTTGTGGTTCTCACCACTGGGGGGTGCTCCTGATGCAGACCGGGCGGAGGCCGCGGACTCGGCACAGCACCCTACAGTGCTCAAGATCGCCCCACCCCAGAGAATAATCTGGCCCCAAACGTCCACGGTGCAACTCCCGAAACCGCGGTTCTCTCTGCTGGGAATGCGCTCCCATCATTTTCCCTGCGGATAAATCCACTTAAATCGCCCGGGTTGCAGCTTAGCCGCGAATTAGTAATAAACCCAGCTCTCATGCCCCAACTGCACGCTTCACGTCCTGCCCTGGGCCACAGGTGTTAAAATTCCTCCATTGTCTTCTCTCCACTGGGATGCTGAGCCAGAGTTTTTTCGAGATGGAGTTTCGCTTTTGTTGCCCAGAATGCAGTACAGCGGTGTGACCTCGGCTCACTGCAACCTCTGCCTCCTGGGTTCAAGTGATTCTCCTGCCTCAGCCCCCCAAGTAGATGGGATTACAGGCATGCGCCATCATGCCCAGCTAATTTTGTATTTTTAGTAGAGACAGGGTTTTACCATGTTGGCCTGGCTGGTCTGAAACTCTTGACTTCAGGTGATCTGCCTGGCTTGGCCTCCCAAAGGGCTGGGATTACAGGTGAGCCTTTTTTTTTTTTTTTTTTTGGAGACAGTGTCTTTCTCTGCTAGCCCGGATGGAGTGCAGTGGTGTGATCATAGCTCACGGCAGCTTTGACCTCCTGGCTCAAGTGATCCTCCCACCTCAGCCTCTTGAGGAGCTGGGACTACAGGTTTGCATCACTATGTCATGTTAATTGTTGTTATTATTATTTTTTGAGATAAGAGTCTTGCTCTGTTTCCCAGGCTGGAGTGCAGTGGCATGATCTTGGCTCATCACAACCTCCACCTCCTGGGTTCAAGCCATTCTCTTGTCTCAGCCTCCAGAGTAGCTGGGACTACCGATGTGAGCCACTATGCCCAGTTAATTTTTTTATATTTTTTTAGTAGAGATGAGGTTTCACTATGTTGGCCAGCCTGGTCTCAAACTCCTGATCTCGTGATCCGCCTGCCTCGGCCTCCCAAAGAGCTGGGACTGCAGGCATGAGCCACCGTGACCAGCCATTTTTTTTTTTTTTTTTGAGGTGGAGTCTGGCTCTGTTGCCAGGCTGGAGTACAGTGGCGCGATCTCGGCTCACTACAACCTCCACCTCCTGGGTTCAAATGATTCTCCTGCCTCAGCCTCTTGCGTAGCTGGGACTACAAGCGTCTACCTCCATGTCCAGCTAATTTTTGTATTTTTAGTAGAGACAGGGTTTCACCACGCTGGCCACGTTGGCCTCGAACTCCTGACCTTGTTATCCGCCCACCTCGGCCTCCCAAGGTGCTGGGATTACAGGCATGAGCCACAGCGCCTGGCCTTTTTAAAGTAGAGATGGGGTCTTGCCACGTTGCTAGGATTACAAGTGTAAGCCACTGAGCCCGGCCAGTAACCCAATCCTATAGCAGAAGAAACTGGGGGGCACAAAGTCTGAGGAACCTGCCAAAAGTCACACAGCTGGAAATGCAGAGAAGCCAGCTGCCCAAGCTCCTCACTGCTCTGTCACCCTGATTCTCCTCCTCCAGGAAGTCCTCCCTTTTCTTCCAGGCTGTATCAGGGTCCTCCTGTGCCCCCTCCTCTGGGGTGTAGTGACCTGGATAAGCACCTATCACCCTCACTAGACTGTTAACCCCTGGAAGGCAGGGACAGGACTGAGTTGGATCATCTCTGTGTCGCCAGGGCCTCGGGCAGAGCCAGCACACAGTAGGGCTCACAATGAGGAAAAAAATCCTCAGGAAGGAGTGAGTTTGCCATCACCTGAGGTAATCAAGTGGAAGCTACAGGAGTACAGACCTCTGACATCCCTGGCTAGCTCTGCGATTCCCGATCACAGCAGATGCTGGTGGAGGCTTCCTCTTTGTTCTCCCCCATTGCTACCACCTCTTTCTCCAGTAGAAGGGGTTGCTGGGGAGCAGCTGGGCAGAAAAGTCAGACCCAGCTCCACAGACTCTAACATTTCCTCTCTCTTAAAATGTTTCCTTTTTGAGTTTTCTCAGTGGAAAGCTAGATTCTTTATTTTCAGCCTTTCTCCTCTCCTAATAAATAGACTTAAAGTTACGATTTTTCCTCTTAGGGCTGCTTTGGCTCATCTCTGAGGAGTCTTTCACTTTAATTAGTGTGCAGTTTATATTCTGACAGTCTCGTCAATTACAGAGTTAATGAGAAGCCACGGCCAGCGCAGTGGCTGATGCAAGTAATCCCAGCATTTTGGGAGGCAGGCAGATCACTTGAGGTCAGAAGTTCAAGACCAGCCTGGCCAACATGGTCTCTACTAAAAATACAAAAATTAGCTGGGTGTGGTGGCGGGCACCCGTAGCCCCAGCTACTCGGGAGGCTGAGTCAGGAGAATCGTTTGAACTCAGGAGGCGGAGACTGCAGTGAGCTGAGATTGCACCACTTCACTCCAGCCTGGGACAAGAGGGAAACTCTGCCTCTAAAAAAAAAAAAAAAAAGAAAGAAGTGACCTTTTTTTTTTGAGACAAGGTCTCAAAAGACCTTGGTGCCACCTCTCAAAACAAGCGAGACTCCATCCTAAAACAAAAATAGCAAACAGGCAAAAAGAACCTAACAGAGACAGATCCCGTGAGAGAGGGGACTCTGGGGGCCCACACTGCGGAAGGGAGGAGCCTCAGCCTGAAACGCCACCACCAGACGCATCCGAGAGTGCAGGAAGGAGACGGGAATGTCACAAAGACATGGACAAAAAGGACCTCTCCTGTTTCCCCGGCAAGTCGCAAATCTCAGACGGTGGCTTCACGCACATTCTACCCCTTCCTCCTCCTGAAGCTCCCAAAAGAACAATTATTATTCACATCCCCTATTGTGGAGATGAAGAAACTGAGGCTTAGAGAAATTAAATTATGTGCCCAAGGTTACACAGCTAGGCACGGGCAGAGCGGGGACCCGAACACAGGTCTCTCTAATGCCTGAATCTGACCTCTTACTTCTAATGTTATGCTGCTTCTCAAAAATCCCACAAGTGGCCAGGCACTCCCAAAGTCATACCAGCACTTTGGGAGGCTGAGGCGGGCAGATCACCTGAGGTCAGGAGTTCGAGACCAGCCTGGCCAACACGGTGAAACCCCGTCTCTATTAAAAATACAGATTAGCCGGGTATGGTGGCAGGCGCCTGTAATCCCAGCTACTTAGGAGGCTGTTGCTTGAACCCGGGAGGCAGAGGTTGCAGTGAGCCGAGATCATGCCACTGCACTCCAGCCTGGGTGACAGAGCGAGACTCCATCTAAAAACAAAACAAAACAGAGGGCCAGGCGTGGTGGCTCACACTCAGAATCCCAGCACTTTGGGAGGCCAAGGTCAGGGGATGAGTGGAACTCAGGAGTTCAAGATCAGCTTAGGCAACATAGTGAGACCCCATTTCTACCAAAAAATAATAAAAAAAAATTAACGGGGCATGGGGTTATGCGCCTGTAGTCCCAGATACTTGGGAGGCTGAGGCAGGAGGATCACTTGAGCCTGGGAGGTCGAGGCTGCAGTGAGCTGTGACTGTACCACTACATTCTAGCCTGAATGACAGAGCAAGACCCTGCCTCAAAAATAAAAATAAAAATAAAGTAGGCCCCGTGGGTACAGGGAGGAGAGAGCAGAGGAAAGAAGACGAAACACATCTGGTTGGGTGCAATGGCTCGCACATACAATCCCAGAACTTTGGGAGGCTGGGGCAGGAGGACCACCTGAGCCCAGGAGTTTGAGACCAACCTGCGTGACATAGTGAGACCCCATCTCTAAAAAAAAAAAAAGAAAAAAGAAAAAGAAAAAATTAGCCAGGCATGGTGAGGTTTGCCTGTAGTCCCAGCTACTCAGGAGACACAGCTGGGAGGATCACTTAAACCCGTGAGCCATGATCGTGCTACTACACTCCAGCCCTGGGGAGAGTGAGAGCTTCTCAAAAAAAAAAAAAAAAAAAAAAAAAAGAAAGAAAACAAATTTCCACGTTTATTGTGCGCCTGTGTGTTATGTGTCACGCCTGTTTTACGGACATGATTAATTCCCTTATCCCCATGACAACCCCAGGCGAGCGGAACGGTACTACAGGTACTAACACCCGCATTTTACAGATGAGAAAACTGAGGCTCAGAAAGCTGGAGTCGTTAGGAAGCTGCAAGGGCTAAGCTATAGACCCAGGGAGGTGGACCACTGAACCCACGCATGGATGCACTGGGCTGCCTCCTGGGGCCCTGTAGATTACGGTACCACACAGAGCAATGCTTGTAAAATGTAGGGGTACAAAGTCAGCTGACAATCTGAGGGATGGATGCCAGGGACACCCTCTCCAGCATCACACAAGCCCACAGGCCATTTCACACACAGTTTCCTGAAAGTCACTGGTGCCAGCCGGCCAGAGAGCAGGACCTTAGAGGGAAAGGAATTCTTTAGATGAGAACTACAGTGGAGACGGGGACCCCAAATAAGGGAAATCTTTGAAGAAAGCCCTTGGGGAGACAGGAAATAAACACAATCTCAAGGAGCTGGCATTCAATGGAAAAAAGACCCTGTGGAGCTGCCGATCTTAAGGAATAGGAACCTTGTAAGAAAGACACCCTAGGCGGGCGCGGTGGCTCACACCTGTAATCCCAGCACTTTGGGAGGCTGAGGCAGGTGGATCACCTGAGGTTGGGAGTTCGAGACCAGCCTGGCCCACACAGTGAAACTGTGTCTCTACTAAAAATACAGAAATTAGCTAGGCGTCATGGTGTGCGCCTGTAGTCCCAGCTACTTGGGAGGCTGAGGCAGGAGAATCGCTTGAACCCGGGAAGCAGATTGCAGTGAGCCGAGATTGCGCCACTGTACTCCAGCCTGGGCAACAGACCAAGACTCCATCTCAAAACAAAACAAAACAAACAAACAAAAAAAAAAAGAATGACACCCCAGAGAGAACCCTTCTGAAGCCAGAAAAGCAACAGGATAAAATCTCCCAGGAAAAGGACACCATGGGAATGGAGGCCTTACAGAGAAGGGACGGGTTTCCTACAGAACCAGAATCACACGGAGGAAGAGCCCATGGAGACGCGAACCTGGTTTTAAAAAAAAACAACAACAAGCTGGGCGCGGTGGCTCACGCCTGTAATCCCAGCACTTTGGGAGGCTGAGGCGGGAGGATCACCTGAGGTCGGGAGTTCAAGACCAGCCTGGCCAACATGGTAAAACCCCGTCTTAAATAAAAAATAATAAAAAATAAAAAAATTAAAATAAAAAACAACAATAACAACAAAAAGGAACTTCAAGAACGACCCCAGTGAGAAGGAATCCGGCATCTCAGGACCTTCTAGTGGGGAAGAGAACAGGAACCCTACAGACGAGGGATTCTGTGGCAGATCCAAGGAGGCGGCACCCTGTTGATCAGAGTCACTACTGAGTCAATTCTGCAGCTCGTGGATCCCACAGAGATGTGGCTTTCACAGCTGGACGGCAGGAAACTCAGGCAGGGGACAGTCTCTGCCCTTCCCGTCCTCAGCGGAACCAGAGATCCAAGAACGCGAGCCCGGGGACCGTACTTCCAGCCACACGCAGCGCGGCGCAACTACAATTCCCAGGAGGCCCCGCAGCTCCAGGCCGGCTTCCTGCCCCGCGGCGCCCGCGCAGTGCCTGCCGGAAGACGTAGTTCCCGCCGCGGGAACTCCGACCGGAAGGCCAACTCCGACCCCCGCCGCCAGCCCTACCTCCTTCCATGTCCTCCGTCCAGTTGCGGCTGCTACTCGTGGGCGAGCTGGGCGAAGTGTAGTAATCGCCGCCGGGGCTCGTGTCCACGTCTTCCTCCATCGAGCCCGATTTGTGCCGCTTGCTCCTTACGGGAGAGGGAGGGGGAAGACGCTAGTTACCAGGGAGACGCAAGGGCGGGGGGCACGGCGGCGGGCTTTGCTACTTCCGATCCCTAAGTAGGCGGGGCGAGGGAAGTGGTCTCGCGATACATCTTGGGAGCCGCGGGCGTCCAGCCCGTTCCCAAAGAACGCCTGTTCTGACCTGTCCATTGCTTAGATGGGACACCCGGGCTAGAGGCAGGGAGGGACTGAGCAGCAGCTGGATACCAAGCAGATAGGGTGGAGACTAAAACCCAGGCAGCCTGGCGAATCCCCTGGCCACCTGCGGTCCTCAGAACTGCCTGTTAGGGGTATGATCCCATTTTATGGATGGGGAAACTGAGGCACACACAATGTGACCCACTCGGGGTCACGCAGCATATCTCAGCAAGAACCTGTGTCTGCATTCTCCAGGAGGAGTCCTAAGGCCTGGCTGAACAAGTAGGACTTGAGGCTGGAGGAGCCCAGGGTGGGCTGTCAGAGGCACTTGGGGATCGCTGGGTTTTGAAAGATGAGTAGGAGTTTCTCAGGCCAGGTGAATCGTGAAAAGAGGTATTCCAGGGAGAGGAATGAGTCAGCTGGGGCCAGAGGGAATGGGTTGATGAGTGGGGTCATGAAATGCGCAGAGGTGGGGACCTGGATACTTACCCACTGGAGGAGGTGCTGGGTAGCGTTCTTCTCATGCCAGTGCTGGCTGGGTTCAGGTCGTATGCCAGGTGCCCCTGCAGCTCCCCCAGGGAGAAGTTGGGTCCTGTTCCTGTCACCACAGGTGCTGCAGAGGGTGACAGAAGAGAGTGAGGCAGGAAGCAGGGCCCAGTGCTGTGGTTTGCCCTAGAGAGGCAGGGTAAGCCACTGGGTCCAGTTAAAGGGGGGATCCCTTCCCATATTGGCCTGGTTCCTAAGGTGGCTGAAACCAGCTTAATTCTATGGATCACAGGACCAAGGCCTTGGGGAGGGGCCAAGAGCACACTGTGAGCCAGAGGTAAAGCCAGAGCTGGAGTCCAGGCTTTGCGGATCTGGACGGGGAGGGTGTCAATCAGGGCTAAAGAAGGACAGCAACCAGAACTTGCTGGGGTGGGATTCAGATGGTGTCTGCTGGAATGTGCTGTGTCCCCAGCAGGTCAGCAGGGAGGGCAAGGGGACAGGAGGAGTGGGGTCCTCTGGGGTCTCCTAGGATGGGACAGTGGAAGCAGAATATTCCTTAGCTGCCATCCAGCATTTGGATTCTGATTCCTGAGGAGGTGGGAAGGGCCTGGCTACCTCCCTTTCTAGGAACCTTGGCTTGGTGACACGGGTGTCTGGAGAGGACAAGCAGTAGGGTGAGGCAGGTGGGCTCCTCCTTCCTCCCTGCGGCCCCTCCCCTCTCCAGGACCCAGCTCCGGGCTGATGGGAAAACTCACTCCGGGACACCTGGATGAGCTCACTGACGCTGAACACGCCGGAGGTGACAAAGCTCTCCTGGAAGTCGGTCGTGTCTAGAACAGGAAGACAGCGGAGTCAGTGGGCTGAGCCGGGCCTGCTTCCCTTCCCCATGCTCCAGGGCTGCCTGGACCCCTGGGCTGGCCCAAGCCTGGGCGTTCACCCTGTCTATCCCCTGCAGTGGGGGAATAACAGGTCCAGTCTGACGGGGGAGGCCCCGTGGAGGGCCCGTGTCCAGCATGGGCCTTCACACATCCTTCTCCCCGTCTCTACTGAATGGAATGCTGCATTCAAGTGGACACCAGGCTGAGCGCCGTGGCTCATGGCTGTAATCCCATCACTGTGGGAGGCTGAGGTAGAGGATTGCTTGAGTTTAGGAGTTCAAGGCCAGCCTGGGTAACACAGTGAGACCCCGTCTCTACAAACAGTGTTAGCATTAGCCAGGTGTCACGGTGCACGCCTGTAGTCCCAGCTATTCAGGAGGCTGAGGTGGGAGGATCACTTCAGCCTGGGAGGTGGAGGACACAATGTACCATTGTTGTGCCACTGCACTCCAACCTGAGAAACAGCGAGACCCTGTCTCTTAAAAAAATGACAGGCTGGGCGTGGTGGCTCACGCCTGTAATCTCAGCACTTTGGGAAGCCGAGGCGGGTGGATCACGAGGTCAAGAGATTGAGACCTTCCTGGCCGACGTGGTGAAACCCCATCTCTATTAAAAATACAAAAATTAGGCCGGGCACGGTGGCTCACGCCTGTAATCCTAGCACTTTGGGAGGCCGAGGTGGGTGGATCACCTGAGGTCAGGAGTTCAAGACCAGCCTGGCCATCATGGTGAAACCCCATCTT